>NW_026464831.1:0-13472 GCF_026875155.1 Cherax quadricarinatus
GTAAAGGGACCGTCTAGTTGGGCCAGCGGACCTGCTGGCCCAACTGAGTCGGGCGTCAGGTGTTGCTTGTTGTGGATGTGACGGTGAGGTGTGGGCTAGAACCTTTTACATCCCTTTCCCTTTTGATGCATTACTTTATTGTTCCTTGATAATATGAGTAGCACGAAAGTGCTTGGAGTTTACTATTCTTTCATAGTGGTTGTTTTGGTATATATATATATATATAAATATATATATATATATATATATATAAAATATTTTATATTATATATATATATATATATATATATTTTTTTTTTTTTTTTTTTTTTTTTTTTCAACAAGTTGGCCTTTCTCCCACCGAGGCAGGGTGACCCAAAAAGAAAGAAAACCCCCAAAAAAGAAAATACTTTCATCATCATTCAACACTTTCACCACACTCACACATTATCACTGTTTTTGCAGGGGTTTGCTCAGAATACAACAGTCTAGAAGCATACACATAAAAGATACACAACATATCCCTCCAAACTGCCAATATCCCAAACCCCTCCTTTAAAGTGCAGGCATTGTATTTCCCCATTTCCAGGACTCAAGTCCGACTATATGAAAAAAACCGGTTTCCCTGAATCCCTTTACTAAATATTACCCTGCTCACACTCCAACAGATCGTCAGTTCCCAAGTACCATTCGTCTCCATTCACTCCTATCTAACACGCTCACGCACGCTTGCGGGAAGTCCAAGCCCCTCGCCCACAAAACCTCCTTTACCCCCTCTCTCCAACCCTTTCGAGGACGACCCCTACCCCCCCTTCCTTCCCCTATAGATTTATATGCTTTCCAGTCTTTTCTACTTTGATCCATTCTCTCTAAATGACCAAAAACCACCTCAACAACCCCTTTTCTACCCTCTGACTAATACTTTTATTAACTCCACACCTTCTCCTAATTTCCCACACTTTCCCAATTTTCTGCATAATATTTACACCACACATTGCCCTTAACACTGACATCTCCACGCCTCCACCGTTCTCTCGCTGCTGCATTTTCCACCCAAAACTTCGCACCCCATATAAAAGTGTTGGTACTACTATACTTTCATACATTCCTTCTTTGCCTCCATAGATAACGTTTTTTGACTCCACATATACCTCAACGCAAGGCAGAACTTGCGATCTTGGCTTAAATAGCAACGCTCATCTTGCCATTAGGACAAGCGAAATTTTGTGTATGCAATAATTTCGCCAAATTCATTCTGAACCTAACAAAAAAAAATATATTTCACTGTGTTTTAGTATTAAATTACTGTAAACAAATCTAAAAATATATTTAGTTGGGTTAGGCTAAAATAAATTGTTCTGTTATAATAAGGTTAGGTAAGTTTCTAAGTTTCTTTTGTAGCAAATTAAAAAATTTAAAAATTAAACATTAATGAAAAAAATATATCTTTAAACGTTTTAAGAGAATATTTTAGAAAGGACTTAATTTTTAAAATGAGTTCTTGCTAAATACCAGTTTTACATATTCGGCACACATAATATATTATATATTTATATATTATATATATATATATATATATATATATATATATATATATATATATATATATATATATATATTATATAATGTTTTTTTAAATTCCCTGAAAACATAGCATTGTCCATACACTTACAACTCAACCGTGGCAGTTCATAATTTCCAACCTCAAGCGTTACTCACACAAAAATAACACCACCTCAGTCACCACTACCAACCAACAATTACTACCACCAACACCACAAATACCATCCCCATCTCACCACCAGAACATAAGTCACCACAAACACGACCCTGTCCATCACCAGTTACTACACTAATTCCACAATAACAACCACTGTAACTACTACCACCATCACGACCATCCTCACGATCACCACCACCACCACAACTACCACTACCACTATCATCACCATCGTGATTGACAACGCTGAGAGGAAAACAGGAATCTCTCAACAAGCTTCAACTGCATAATTTTTATCAGAAGTATAATTAATCACAAAGTTGTTCTAGCTCGAAGATCATTTCTAATCAACAAACCTGATGACTCCATAGGAAACGAACCACTAAAAATACCGACTGAAATATAACCAGTGTAATAGCTTGTTTCTATGTGTACTTTATGAAGTGGTACTTGTATCATATCTCCACCATAAACCTAAATAAGACATTAATTTTGGTACAGTTATTACATATAGGTAATATATCTTCCCTCAACCGGGTGAAATAACACCTTACGTCTTGGAAGGTAATTACATCCGTTATTTGGGATTCGTTATATGGGATTCGTTATATGGGATTCGTTATAGGGGATTCGTTCATTCCTATCTTTCCTTTAGATAGGTGAGAACACATTGCTGAGCGAATTTTACCAGACATCTTTTCTGAAGCAGTCTCAGAAATTGGCAGTCTCAGAAATTGGCAGTCTCAGAAATTGGCGTGTTGCCAAAACTCTCGTGAATGCATGAGTAACAAAAAGACACAATACCGTGACTGGAACAGTACACAAATTACCCGCACACGACTTGGGCCATTTACAAAACGACACTATCAGAAAGGAGAGAAGGAGGGAGTATATATTGGCCAGCAGACAGGGACGGGACAAGAGAGGTAGCAGGAAAGGAAGTACCAACCAGCACCACCACCCCACCATCTCAAGCACCACTACCCCTAGCCCCTCACCCACCACCACCCAACCACAACTCATATCACCACTACCACCCACACCACCAACACCCTTCCACCACCAACATCACAGCCACCACCCAGTCCACTATGGTGACCCGTGGCCTGGTAGTAGCAAAAGCTCTCGCTTCATACACTGAGGGGTCCAGGTTCGATTCCTGGCAAATTTAAAAAGAGTGGATGTGTTTCCTTACACTGGTTGTCTATGTTCACCCATCAGTAATAAGGGGGGTTAGTGGACTGGTGTGGGTCGCATCCTGGAACAAAACTGACCTAATTTGCCCGAAATGCTCAACATAACAAGTGGCTTTCTATATAGTAGTATGTCACTGATGTCAGCTAGACCTGTAAACCTTGTACATGTACTTGTAGTAAAAAAGGATGATATTATTATTATTACCACCATTACTACCACCATTATCACTACCGCTATTATCACTACCACCACCACTACTACCACCACCACCATCACAGCCACAATGCCCACCACTACTACTATCACTACCACAACCACTCCTCCGCTAACACCACTGTGAAAATTTGTGTGGACTGCCTCCAAGTGAGTCGCCTACCCTGGCAAACTCTGTTGACACCGAGCTCTGAGGTGGGGTACCTCAGCCTCACAAGTGGCTTATAGGACAGATTTTCACAAATGATTGATGTTGCAAGAAACTCGCCTGCATGCACGTATAAAGGGCTAACTTACTTGGTGTTGCAGCATATATCCTGATCTTCAACTTCCCTAAGCTTAGGAGGCCTGGTCACAGACCGGGCCGCGGGGGCGTTGACCCCCGAAACTCTCTCCAGGTAAACTCTCTCCAGGTAGCCCCTTTGGACTTCCCCTCAGAAACCACGTGCAACTGGGAGCCTTAATTCCTGCAATATAAATCTTTATTAGTGACCTGTTGCACCTCAGAAATTCCTATACCCAAAGAGGGTATTACCCCATGTATAACTTTTTCAGACAGGGCCCTAGCTTCCAACTGCCTTGAGACATGGTATTTAAATGGGCTGCACTGCTGTTGCCCCCGGGCCCCGATCAAACTCACTCAAATTCCCCCAGACACTGGCCAAAATTTACGAGAAAAAGTGGGGTCTTGTTTTACGGGATGGGCCTGATGGAGGTCACTAGGACATCGAGATCCTCTACCAGTTTTCCCCCAGGTGGGGGGCCCCGCCTGCTATAGGGCCGTCTTGTCCATTGTGTCTGTTTTAAAGAAGAAGGGCGGGTCTCTTTTCCAACCCTCGCTCTTCGTTAAAACGGGGCTCCAGTTCTCCCTAGCTAATTTACCCTGTTTTTGCCACATATCGCCTTTATACCATTTTAAAGGGTTTAGGTCTACATTATTATTATCTCAGTTGCCTTAAAAAACCAATTTTAAATTTACTAACAGTAAAACTCCCTATTTTCCTTTCCCCTAAGAGTAAACAAAAAATTAATAAGCTTCCCAACAACCACCCCAACTAGAAATGCTTGTTTTGGGTGGGGTAAAAGGGGCCCACCCAGCTCACCGCCCCATTACGGCTATCCCGGGACCCCTCGAGTAAAATCGCCCCTGGGAAACTTTGGGCCAAAAAAATTTTCCACATCCCGCCGGCAGGTAGGCGCTAGTCAAAAAACAAGTTCACCTTCCTCAGCCCCCACAGGGGACCCTGGAATGAGTCCCCTTCCGGCCCACTCTCGTCGAGCAGACCCCGTCTAACTTAAAACCACCAGTTTCCCCTGCGTGGCCCTTTGGGGGGGGTAAACTTTTTGGGTTCCGGTGTCTTAGCACCCTTTTCCTTTAATTTTAACGTTTTTTCGTATGTCTACCTTGACGGAGGGGCTCCATCTTTCCCCCCCCTTGGCCCACATCCCGGGTACCTTCCCTCCCACTGTTAGATTTTCTCTAGTTTAATGGCAATCTTCCCCCTTTTACGTACCCGTAAAAGTTTTTTCCCCAAGGGGGCCGATGTTCGTCACCCCCCTACCCGGGTTCACTTCCCGGGGGTTTATCTGTATACTGGTATTCATTATCACCTCCCCACTATCAGGGACGCTTCTCCTCTATCTGGTGTGGCAGGAATTCAGGTGAATCCTCCCGCCATAAATGACCCAACGGGGGATCTGTATAAAAAATTTCCCTTTCCCTTTAAAATATCCTCGTTAGAGAAAAAGCACTATAGTTTGGGCTCCCCCCAGGATCCCTACATTCGACTGGCAGGGAAATTTCCCGGGTCCCCCACTTCACGTCAAGGTCTTTTCAATCGCTTAGCTGCTGCAAAAAACCCTCCGCTTAATTGCCGTGGGTAAGTCTCACCCCAAGGGCTGAAATGTCTCTGCGATGTCCACCTTACACAAATAACCCCACTAAAAGAGAAAATTTACGACGACGTTTGGGTCCGACTTGACCATTGACAAAGCCCCCAAACAGAGGTGGGCAGGACGATATATAGCAGGAAGAGGGGGAGGTAGTATGTGTACAAAATTGTATATAAACCGACAAATAAAATTTAAGACACATGCACAACCCCGGGGCACACCATCGTAGACCTTCGCCACCAGCCGCCACGGGAAGGCGAAACGCCACAACAAAGACAACCAGAGCCGCAATTGTTTTAATTTTAATTTTGACTGGTCATCCACCACATCATAAATTTGGGTGGACCTGCTTATAGCCCCTCCCAAATCATACAATTTTTTTGGGGGGCCTTCAACTTTATTTAGCCTTTAAAATACTTTAATACTTGTGCTCCGGGGGCAAAGAAAAAAGGGGTTTTTCGGACCTGTGCCCATTCACAACCTTTGCCATGACTGTAGGTGGCACACCTCGGTTTCTCACTGGGATTAGAGACTTCACTCCCACTAATCACCGGTCCATTTCGGCTCAGACTCATTTTCAAACTCTACCTAGAGAATCCTTAAGCCTGGGTTCCCTTAAATTTTGGGACTAGTGCAGTATGGTGTTCCCTTTGCAACAGACTCAAACCTCACTGAGCTGGGTCCACCCCCTTCGCAAAGTTTTCCCCACAAACTTGAACAGACTCAACTCCCTTAGCTCTGTTGCCTATTGCTCAGTGTCTATACTCCGAGCAACCGTGCTACTTTCGCCTTCGAAACCCCAAATTCTGGATGGTCCTCTGAGTTCTGTTAAAGGGGTTTCTTCCTTAAACATTCTTTACCGTACCTCCAACTTTAGTCGTACGGCTTTAACTTTTCTCTAGAATCTTGATGATGTCTGGGTTTTATGGGTGATGGCGGTGACCCCTCCACCCATGCTCAAAGAGAAACGAGATCTCCCAACCCTCAAAAATTTGTTTTATCGTAACCTTTTCGTCCGATTTTTGTGTAACTCATGCACTGTATCTAGCCATTTCCCTCTAAACACCTGGCTAAGGGACCCATTCTGAATCACCTCACATAAAAATCCTGAAACTATTTGTAAGCTCAAATTTCAATACGGAACTTCTCTAGGCTTTGCGGTCATGTCGGCAAGCCCTAGATCCAACAACCGTAAATATAGCTCCTTTTTTTCTTCAGTGTTCCAAACATGTCCTCTAATTGGGCCCCTTTTGGGTGTTGTAATTTTGTCAGTAAACTGTTGGCCGGGAACAGGTCTAAGGCTTTACCTTGAGCTGCGACCCAAAAAACTGCAATTTTTAGCTTGACAAATTTTCCGCATCTATCTGGGGTTTAAAATAATCCCCGAACCCAAAGTTCTCATTTGGGTTCCCCAAATGTCGATAAATTCACTGGGGAAACCCGGGCAACAATTGACAGGGTGGGGCGTTTTGGGGGACCTGTGGTTTCAACACCCCCCTTGGGAAAACTAGCCTTTAATGTACTAACTTTTCTTTGCACATATTTTATCACCTATGACAATCTACTCCTTAGAATTCGTCCAAGCCTGCTGAAGACTACCCCCGGGATTTCATTATCCTCAATAGCCTGTAGTCATTGCTAGAAGCTGTTCATAGGCTTCCCATTTTTTTCCCCAAACCTTCAACAGTCTTTCAAAAACTCGCATTACTTCTGCTTGGCAAGTAGCCTTGCACCTGTTTTCGCGTTCTGTTCAGATGCCCTTTTTTAAACTGCTCGTCGTTTTAATTTTTTTAAACTGAAAACCCAAATCCCGAACCCCATCTGCCATTGTCGAAGTTTAAGAGGGGTGTGAAACAATTGATTTACCCCTCCACCCCACAGCACGCACGGTGTTAGGTAAAATGACGACCCCAAGGCCTCTCAACAAGCTTAACAAATTCCCTTTGTTATATTTTACTCTACCGACTAAAAAATGACACTGGCTCCAAAACCCAACAAAAAGTGTATCGATTTAAAGCTTAAAAACCCCAGCCTTTCCTTTACAATGCAAAATAAATTTCAGGGCTTAACCCAGTCCAGGTACAATTTACAAATCCCACATTAACAAATCAAAGACAATGAAAACACACAATAAAAAGTGCAGTATAAAATTAAAAATCCTTGATTCGCACAATAAATTCAACAATTCAACTTGTAATCAGTAAATAATAATGGTAAATACTTGGCTTAACTGCCCAGTTTACTCTGTCTGCGTGGATGGTTGGGTGTAAAACCAACTAACTAGTGGCAAAACTTTAAAAACCCGCTTTAGAACTCCCCCTTTAAAAAATAACTAGGTTAAATTTCCCAGCTACTATAACGTTGTAAATATTGCACAAGCCTACCTAAAATTTGGTCCCTTTCAAATCCACTGTAAATAATCAACACCAAAAATCTCCTACCCGGATTACTTCAACCTGAAAAATTAAATTACAAGTTTTCTAGCCCACCGGCCTGCCCGGAAAAATTTCTGCAAATAACAACTTCGTGTTATCGTTTGGGCCTAGCCTCTGTGTAACTTTTGGCCCAGGTGTCTAACTTTAACCCAACTGTAAACTGGTTTTCCCAACGGGGGCCCACTAGATAGTTACCTACTATTCCCCATCACGGGTTTTTGAAGGGCCACTTTTGTGAAAATTTTTTGTGGGCTGCCCCCAAGTGAGTTGCCTACCCTGGAAACTCTTTTACACCGAGCCTAGGTGGGACCTACCTCACAAGTGGCTTATAGGAAGATTTTCACAAAAGATTGATGTTGCAAGAAACCGCCTGCAGCACTTAAAAGGGGGAAAATTTCTTTTGTTGCAGCATATATCCTGATCTTCAACTTTCCCCAAGCTAGCCTTACCCCTTTTGGGCTTCCCCTCAAAACCACGTCAAACCGGGGGCCTTTAAATTCCCGCAAAATTTAATCGTAATTATGATGTCTGCACCTCAGAAATTTCCCATATAGAGGAGTATCCCCCTAGTATAAATAGTAGACATGGCACTAGCTTCCCCGACTCCTTGAGACAGGTATTATGGGGAGCACTGCCTGTTGCAAAGGGCCCCCCAATCAAACCACTCACAATTCCCCCCATACACGGGCCCAAAAAATACAAGATAAAGTGGGGGTCTTTTCTTCTGAGGGCCTGACGGGGGGCATCTACTACATCGGGTGCCAACGATTTTCCCCCGGGTTTAAATGTAAGACATGTGGGGGCGCCCTCTGTGATACGGCACGTCTTGCCAGTTGGTGTCGTCTTAAGAAGAATGAGCGGCTCTTTCCAGACCCCACTCTTCGTTCAAACTGGGGCCATTCTCCCTACAAATTAATCCTAGTGTTTGCCTACATTATGGCCTATTACTACCTAGTTAAGGGGCTTAGGTCTACATTAAATTTTCTACGTTCCTTAGTAAACCAATATTAATATACTAACAGTAAAAATACCTACTCCTTCCCTGAAGAGTAATCATAATTAAATAAGCTTTCCAACAATCCCCCAAATAAAAATGCTTTGTTTTGGGTGGGGGAAAAGGGGCCCCCCAGTCACCGTCCCATTTCGGGTATGTGCGACCCCTTCGTACGTCTACTGTCCCGTGGGAAATTTAGGACCAAAAAATTTCCCCAACCGTACCCTCAACATCATACACCAAAACCACCACCCTTATCACTACCACTCCCCCATCACTACCACCACCACAGCCCCCAACCCTCCACTACCACCATCACTACCTCCCCCACAACCAATCCGCAACCCTCACTCCCCCCACAACCAATCCCCGCAACCCAAAAATACCACCACCACCCTAGCACCACCCCCACACCACCCTCACTACCTCCCCCACAATCACATCACTACCCCACTACCCCCACTACTTCCACATCACTCTATCAAAATCACTACCACCACCAAGGCCATCACCACCATAAAAACCCCCCACTTGCACCATCACACGAGCAACCACCCCGCCACATCATATAACCCACCACCATCCCAACCAAATACGAATACAACACCATAACTACGAACAAACCCCCACCACACTATGAAAAACCCCTTCCTCACTCAATCCCACCCCCCACTACGAACCCACTACCATCATTACGAACCCCCCCACCACACTACGACAACCACCACCATCACTAAACACCATTCACTACGATCACCACCATCATCACTACCACCATTACTACGATCACACCACCACCACCACTTCGAACACCCACCACCACCACCACTTCAAACACCACCACCACCACCACCATCATTATGATCCCCACCACCATCACTACGACATCCACCATCATCACTGTGAGCACCACCATCATCGCTACTATTACAACCCAGGAGTCCAAATGGCCTGTTATCCTGGGTGTAAAGGGAGCAAAATAAACACAGAAAAGTTTTGACTTATATTATCCTTTCACCAATTTAGAACAGCAATATGTACGCTTTATACACTATGTACAGCAATAGGTATTAGTGCACTCCACGGTAAGCAAGGCAGAATAGAAGCCACTAGAGAGCAGACAGTGCTTCAACCAGCTCTAGAATGGGAATGACAAGGGCAGACAGGAGAGTGGTACCCACATAACCTCTGCAATTGCCAAAACCATCTTCTTATTTGGGGGAACCCGGTACTAGTTGAGCGACGGGGCCCATCGTCAACTCAGTCACCTGGTTCGTGGTTGGGGGAGATAGCCTGTAAATGAGGGTGTGTACATGCGCCGAATAAAGGTTACGTACTCTTTGCATGCCACACCCCCACCCTGAGAAGGCTCAGGATTAGGCTGCCACCTCCCAGTGGTAACCGTTTCCACTATGGCACAAAATGGGACCCCCTTTCCTCTCAACCATCCAACTTAGAGCTCAGCTTTTCTGTGACAAAAAGCCAAACCCTAAACTCAGAGCGAGACAGCAGACAGTCGGGCTAGCTTAGGTCCAATATACAGGCAGACGGTAGCCCCCATCCCTCACTATAAAAAAAAAAAACCCCCACCAGGGGATAAAAAAAAAGAGCATGGGAAAGGGGTTACCCACAAGTAACTAACATCCTAAGCTAAATATATAAGTAAATAATATAGTTTTGACTTTTAGATAAAGAGTCTGCCAACATTTTTCTTTGCGGCAATATGTACAATTTTTTTTATAATAGGGTTGCAGCGTAAAGCCCAACGCATGAGCCTTGTGTTGTGGTTCTTCATGGTTGGAGATATACTAGAGGATTGTGATCACTGTAGACGGTGACCACCTGTGATGTCTGGCCACATAAACATCGAAATGCTCCAAAGCCAGTACCAGCGCAAGGGCATTCTTTTTCAATGGTAGAGTAACCCCTCTGTGCGGCTGGAACTTTGCCGAGAAGAAGGCTACAGGCTGCAACTCCTCGTTCCCGTTTCGCAATAGTACTGCCCCAACCCCAAACTCACAAGCATCAACCCGTAATGAAAAAGGTTTGGAAAAATCTGGAGACAAAAGAATGGGTGCAGTACACAATAACTTTTTGCTTTGTAAAAAACCCATTTTGGCATTCTGGGGACCAATTAAAGGGAACTTTGTGACTGGTAAGAAAAAGTAAAAGGGCTACAATATCTGAGAAATTCTTACAGAACCTTCTGTAAAATCCTATCATGCCTAGTAAACGTTGAAGAGATTTCCTATCATGAGGAATTGGATAATCTTTAATAGCAAGAACTTTAGCAAGTTTAGGAGCAACTTTACCACACCTACTTCATGGCCCAGAAAAGTGACAGTGGCCTGGCCAAAGGAAGATTTAGATAAATTAACAGTTAAATTGGAACTCTGAAAGGTCTCAAAAGGAGCCTTAAGTTAAGTAGGTGTTGATCCCAAGTATCAGAAAACCACAACAATATCATCAGGTACGCTGCCATGCCTTCAAGTCCTTTAGTAGCCTGATGGATAAGTTTCTGGAATGAAGAGGGGGAGTTTTTCATTCCGAAGGAGGTAACTGTGTATTGGTAATGACCTCCTGGAATTACGAAGGCAGAGATTTCCTTCGTCTTATCCGTCAAAGGTACCTGAGAGTAACCTTTAAGGAATTTTAACTTGGACACAAAAGTAGCCATAATCCACAAAGTCAATTACATCATCTAGACAAGGATGCACAGTGAAGCCCATGGACTAGATGACTCCTCCACTAAACCATGCTTTAACAGAAATTCTACTTCCTGCTGAAGTAGCCTCTGCTTTTCAGGATTAGCTCTGTATGGGAGAGTTTAATAGGTTTAGAGTTTCCCACATTTACATCATGATAACCTAACGTACATTTTTTTTGGTACATCCGAAAAAATATTAGGATATGACTGTAGAAGCTCAGTTAAACTTGTTGCTTGCGTTTCAGATAGTCCCTCCATTAAAGGCTAGGGTTCTTGAGGAGGACAGAATTTGCAATTTTAACATTAATTTCAGAAATAGAGTGCAAAGAATCAGAGTCGTCCTCAGAGAAGGAGGACAGAGTCATTTCTGGGACTTTATCTGGTGTTCCTTCCTTCTTATGTATGAAAAGATTTTAATTTATTAATGTGGTAAGTTTTAGTTTTTGAGGTCTTATCAATGGAGCTACCACATAATTTACATCAGATAATTTACTTACAATTTGCATAGCTCCCATAAATCTACTTTCAAGGTGTGGCCAGGTATAGGGTCCTGCAACAACACCTTGTCTCCTGGATGGAAGGAGCGGGAATTGTGAATTTCTGTCCCTACCTCTGTTTATCTTATTTTGAGCTGTCTTTAGGTTAGCCTTGGCTAATGACGTGCCCACCCGCAACCTTGAAGACGGGTTTAGAGTGTTGAGCTAACGTCTTCTCCCATCCACCTTCTTTGAGCACCCGAAGAGGACCTCGTAAAATTGTGCCCCAAATATCAGCTCAAACGGACTATACCCGGTAGACTCTTGCACCGTTTTCTCGTCTGAGAACAGCAACAAAGGTAGTGATTCATCCAGTCCTGTAGGAAAAATGCATGCAAAAAGTTCTCATCATGGTTTTTAACGTCTGATGGAATCTTTCCAAGGCGCCTTGGGACGGGGTGATGGGCATGGATAAGTTGTGGATTTATCCCAAACCCTAGTTATGCTTCCAAATGTTTTGGCAGTAAAGTTTCCTTTGATCACTTTGAATAGTTTTAGGAATGCCAAAAAAGAATAAATTTTGTTAAAGCTTTGAAATAGCTTTAGTATTATGCGCGGGGAATTTTTTTCAGGTATTGGTTACTCTACCCCATAATTTAAATAAATAGGGTTTCTCGATTTTGACCTAGGATGGACCTACCAATCTAAAATTTAAATCTGGAAAAGGTTTCTCCATACGGGATAGTTGGAGAGGTGCGGGTTTTAAATGGAATGTCCGGTTTCCCCTATTTGCTTATTATCGAAAACCCTGATATGATTCTTTCACACCCTACTTTAATTTTGGGGCCAAAAAAATTTTTTTGTTTCTTAAAAGGTTTTAGAAATTTTTTCTAAGTACCTTTTAATGAAGTATTATAGCTATTTCAATTTTGAGGTCTAAAATTTGTTGGAAAACCCCCTAACCCGTCGCAATTGCCGCCCTCTATCTCCTTACCAGCCAGTGCAAACAAAAACCGTTTTTAAAGGTTACTTGACCGGATGATCCCAAAAAGGTTTTACCCTGGGTGTCTGAAAAACGAATTTTAAGAAGGGCCTTTTGTCTTTCTCCGGAAGGACAGTCCCCCCGGGGAGGAAACAGGATATCTGCAACCTGCAACTTGGGGAAAAGGACTTTATGGGGCTGTTAATTTATTTACGAGGCCCGGCAGGGGTTTCCTCGAAAAAAACTGGCTATTCCAAAATCAGAGCGTCCCAAAGGGTAGGTCAACATTCTCGCCAGACAACCCCTTTGGGTGTTGCCCGGTTTGGCCAAAACCCCAGAAAAAATCATTATGGTTCAGGACACACATAAGTGTAATCTTTTTACCCAGAATAAATGGATCTTTCATGGGGGAAACTTCGGAACACCCACAGTCAATACCCATTAATTTTGATGTACAAAATTTTTTTTAAAGGGACAGAAGTTAGCTCCTCCAAATGTTCCCAATAAAAAGAGGAAGTGTTTTTTTAAAGGGGGAATATTCCCCCTCTTTAAGTACAAAAATTTCTCCAGTATTTTAAAGGTTTTGCTTTGTTGTTTTGAGTTTTCCCGAAAGGGGGAAAAAAACCTTAAAATAATAAAGGGGCCATCCCTTTTTGCCCTTTTTACTTCCCCCAGGGACTGTTACTAGGGACTTAGAATTTTCCCCTGGGTTTGGGGGGGTTAGGGGGAGTTGGACGAAAGTGACCTACTTTGTTTCAGAGGGAACAACGACAGTTGCCCTTTACTCCTGCTGACGTTGCAAAAGGGGTCGTTTGGGTGGATTCTCTAAATCGTTGCGGATGCACCAGTTAGTATTTGTCTCTCAGGGGGCCTTTG
>NW_026464832.1:0-13810 GCF_026875155.1 Cherax quadricarinatus
AACAAAAAAAATTTTTATACCTATTGGAAAAATTCTTTCCCAAAAAAATTCGTGATTGTTTTTATTTATTATTTATTAATGGTACAGAAATCATCGTCCCCCGAACCGGTTTCGGATTAGTACTCTGTAAGGTAAGGAAATAAGGTAAGGAAATAAGAACGCCTAGGAAACACACGGGAATGTAGGAGCAAATCTTGTGTTTTTTACTTGCAAAAGTTTTTCTCTTGGTGCATGTACAAGGCGAGTGAAAGTAACAGGACAAAAAATAAGGCGCTTACCTCTGTCTGGCTGGTGATCGGCTGGTCGGTCGGCTGGCTGGCTAACTGGGTGACAAACCTGACTTATTTGTTAGCTGGTTGGCTCACAAGTTTGGCTATCTTGCCTTACTGACAAACTTGACTGACTTACTTGCTGGGGGGTTGTCTGGCTGGTTGGGGCAGTCGGTGACAAGCTGACTGGTTGGTTCTTTAGCTGGCTAGATAACTGGGCGACTGGCAGGCTCTCAGGAGGGAACGTCACTCGCCAGTAAGAAGTAAGACGATACTGAAGGAAGCTCGCTCCATGCACCCTTACAACTCCGGCCTTCGCTTCACACACACACAGACACACAGACACACAGACACACCACAAAACACACACAACACACACACACACAACACAAACACCACACACAAAACAACACACCACACACACCACACACACACACACACACACACTCACCGGGACCAGGAGCTAAGACTCGACCCCTGCAACCACAAATAGGGGAGTACACACACACACACACACACAATAGCGTTTCGACATTTAAGTAAGAAGTTATTCACGACTGTACACCATGTACATCAGGCATATACCGGAGTACGTAGCACCAGTATGGAACCCACACCTGGTCAAGCACATCAAGAAATTGGAGAAACTGCAGAAGTTTGCAGCAAGATTAGTCCCAAAGCTAAGTTGTATGTCCTATGAGGAGAGGTTAATGCAGGACAGAAGGACTCGGAAGTATATAATAACGGCGTACAAAATACTGAGAGGAGCTATCAAGGTGAACATGGACAGTATGTTCCAGAGATTGAAAATAGAACCAAGAGGGCACAATTGGAAGTTGAAATTCCAGTGATCAAAGAAATATTAGGAAGTATTTCTTCAGCCTTACAGTTCTCAGAAAGTGGAACAATCTGGAAAGTGATGTAGTGGAGGCAGGAACAATACACAGCTTTAAGGTGAGGTACGATAATGCACTTGGAGCAGGGAGAGTGGACCTAGTAGCGACTAGCGAAGAGTCATGCTCAGAAGCTGTGATCCGACCCTTGTAACCACAAATAGGTGAGTACAAACAGGTAAGTAGAGCTAAAAGAGAGAAGCATGGCGAGCAGATTGTAATCGAAAAGGAAGCGAGAGAATTATGTGATAATTTTTTTGAAATGTGAAGAGGGAAAACAAGATCACAATTATATTTTGAGAAAAAAAAGCAATACCGTAGCGATTCTAAAAACCTTTTTATATATGTCTACAAAAGATGTAGATAACTAATGCAATGAAATCCAAGAAGTAGAATGAGTTACGAGTACAAGGCACTTGTACACATTCCTCGCTGACGGTGGGGCAGGCTGAGGCCTATTTCTGCTCCTGAAGCTACGAATAGATACCTCCCCCCCCTCTCCTTCTCTCTCACACCCACATACACAACTCTTGCCAAGAAGCTTCTTAATCGCTGTCGCACATAGTAGCAAGTCATAGTTTAAAGGAACAATGCAGCAGGCTTAGTGTCCCTAAAAATAAAAATACCACAGGTGGGGACTGAACTCGTGGCGAGTGAGTCGTATAACTCAGTCGTATAACTACAGTAAATCTCATCCAACTATAGAGGCCCCACTGTGACCACATATGCAAGTATTTACAGATGAATCTCTCGCTAGCGTGGCAGTGACGAACTCTAGCTCTAGTACACTCAAAGCCGTCATCATGACTCACAAAATCGTAATGACACGATTGCAAACAAACCATACCATGGGCAAAAAGTATCCAAAACGGTTGGGATCCTCTCCAAGATACGATACTACGTGCCGCAAAATGCCCTTCTCACACTATACCACTCACTTATTTATCCATACCTCACCTATGCTATTTGTGCTTGGGGATCAACTGCAGCAACACACCTAAAGCCAATAATAACCCAACAAAAAGCTGCAGTAAGAATAATCACTAAATCCCATCCCTGGCAACACACCCCCCCACTCTTCATAGATCTAAGCTTACTCCCAGTTCAGTACATCCACACTTACTACTGTGCAATCTATATCTACAGGGCCTTAAACTCTAATATCAACCTTGACCTAAAAAACTTTCTTGATAGTTGTGACAGAACCCACAGGCATAACACCAGCACAAACATCTCTACGACATTCCCCGTGTCCGACTAAACCTTTACAAAAATTCAATGTATGTCAAAGGCCCTAAAAAACTGGAATACCCTACCCGAGAACTCTAGAACTGCAGACACATTCATCACCTTCAAAACTACCATTAGAAAACATCTTATCTCCCCGATACACCCCCTCAACTAACTACACGAATTACCACCTGGTGGTTCACACTTACACTCACTCACTCATTTGACCATAAACAGAAATATTAATCTCAGTCGTAAAAAAAATGAATCCCGTGATACTCCAATACTGAAACTATGTACTGTGCCAAAACAAAAGCATTCACATTGCTAAACTCACAAACTAGTATTTAGTCACTTAGCCATAATACCAAACTTAACCTCATAATTTGTAATATTTTACAATTAAGAATAAAAACTAAGTTTTGCCCGAAATGCCTAGCCATGCTAAGCGTTCTAGTGGTACCCCTCTGTAATTCACAATTTTACACTTTGAAAAACCAAAAAATTCCTCAAACAAACCAGCTTGTTTTTTTAAAAAAATTTTGTTTTGTTTTTTTAATGGGGGAATTTAACTTTGGGAATTTTTTTTTGAAAACCCCCGGGGGCGGAACCGAAACCCGGGGCCCACGCTTTGAGCTTAAACCCTCGGCGCTTCTAACCCAAACTGGGAAACCCGTTTTAAAAATTCCCTGGTTTTCCCTTTGAAAAAGCAATCCCGCGCCGGTAAATCCTTTTCCTTGAAAAACAGACTTAATTCTTCGAATAAAATTTGGGGGTTTTTTTAAAAAAACCCCTTCCTCCTCTTCCTCTCTTTTTTGTTCCCTTGTCTCCTAATTTCTCTGCCTTCCTCTCTCCTCCCCTTCTCTCTCTTCTCTCTCTCTCCTCTCTCTCTTCCGCCTCTTCTCTTTTTTCTCCTCTCACCATCCCCCCCCTTCCGCCCCTCTCTCTCTCCCCTCTTTGATTTTCCTTCCCCTTCCCTTTTCGTTTCCCCCTGCCCTTCTTTTCCTCTCTCTCCCGCTCTCTTCTCTCTCCTCTCTCTCTCTTTCTCTCTCTCTCTCCCTCTTCCCCTTTTGTGCTTTTTTCTCTCTCCCCTCTCTTTCTCCCCCCTCTCTCTCTCCTTCTCTCCCTCTCTCTTTTCTCTTCTCTCTCTTCCTCTCTCCTCTATATATATATTATATATATATATTAAATTTTATATATATTTATTATTTATTATAAACACGGGCCCTTTTTTTTCCCAATTCCCACCAAGGCAGGGGGCCCCGAAAAAGAAAAACTTTCACCATCTTTTTTAATCCAACTGCCCCTTGCCAAAAGGGGTGGCTTTACACTACATTTTTAAAAAAAGCAAACCTTTTAAAAACCCCCCCCTTTTCAGAGGGGCGGCACTGAAATTTTTTCCCTTCTCCAGGCCCTCAAGTCCGGCCTCCCGGGATTTCCCTAAACCCCCTTCATAAAGGGACTTTGCTCTAATATATAAAAAATTATTATATAAATTTATATATATATAAATATATATATTTATATATATATATATATATATATAAATATATATATATAAAATATATAAATAAAATATTTATATATATATATATAAAATTTATAGAAAATTTATATTTATGTATAAGAAATATTTTTCTTTCTTTCAAGACCTTCCCTTGTTTTCAGTCTGCCCCTTTCTCTCTGTACCAAAAAAGGACATTTTTAATGTTTGTTTTTTCTTCTTTAATGTATGCAGTTCTTTTTCAAACTTTTTTTCTAATTTTATAAATTTTTTTCTTTTCATTGTGAGCATCACACAATTTTCCCAGTTTTGATTTAAACCCCCCTTTTATAAAAAAAACTTTTTGTTGTTTTAATTGATATGAACCTTTGGGAAATTATTTTGCACGTTTTCACGCACGTTTTAAATTACAAAAAAAACTTCGGGGGGAGAGGCATTTAAAATTTTAAAAAAAAAAACTCTGAGAAAATTCCCATAAAGTTTTAATCAAAAAAATTTACAAAAATATCGGAGGAATCCCAGAGAAAAGTTTTCAGTGACGAGAGATTTTTTTTGTGAAAAAGGGAAAAAAATAAGAAAAGAGGAAAATGTTTTCATGATTGGAAAGTTTGATTAGTACCTGGGAAAACTGAAGAAAATTTTTTTTGGGTACTCTGGAAAAAAAGGCTGGGGCTTTAAAAAATAGGGGGGGTTTTGAATTGGGGCCCGTAGGCTTGCTGCAAGTGTTCTTCCATTTTATTAATATCACCCGCAAAGTCAAAACACGACACATCACTTTTCCTTTTTTTATCAAATTAAAAATTTTTGGAAATACTTGTCAGAAGGAAAATTAAACTAAATGAGCTAAATGGGGAAAAGGAAAAAAACCCGTAGGGTTTCCTTATATGACATAATGAGAAAATATAATCCCCTCTCAGAATTTCCCCTCTTTTTGTGGTCCGACCCCGGGAAAAGGGTTTGTGATGAAGTCGGCCCAAAATTTTCCTTTGGCACACGGGGGCACTCACACCCCTTTCCCGTCTGACCATTTCTTTAGTCAATCTTAACCTGACTTGCTTTATTTATTGTTTTTTTTTCTTAAGCTTAATTAAAAAAAATTCTCTCCCCTCTCTCTCTCTCTCTCTCTCTCTTTTCCCCCCCTCTCCCCTCCCTCTCTCTCTCTCTCTCTCTCTCTTCCTCTCTCCCTCTCTCTCCTCCTTCTCTTCTCTTTTCTCTCCCCCCTCTCTCTCTTCCCCTTTTTTCCTTCAACCTTAAAAAAATTTTCCCCTTCTCCTCCTTCTAAACTTTTTTCCTTTCTCTAAAAAATTAAAAATTTTGAAGAAGTAAAAGGGAAATTAAAAAAATAATTTAAAAAACGCCCCGTTTGAAACCAAAAAAGGGAAAGAAATTTAAAAAACGTTTTTAAAAACAAAGTTAAATTTTTCCCTAAAAAACGGAAAAGAAATTTTATAAAATTTAAAAAAGAAACCCAAAGTATTACCCGCGACTAAAAATTTTTTTAAGGAAACAATACAGGAACCCCGGTGGGGAAAGGGATGGCCAAAAATAAATAAGTTTTTTTCCGCATAAATAACCTGGAAAGGGAAGGGGTCAAAACCCAGGCACAAAAGAAAAAAACTTTTATTAAAAAAGAAAAAATTAAATAACCATTTGCCTTTAAAAAGATTCAAAAAGTTTTTTAAATTTTAAGGGGGTTGATGCAATTTACTTTTAACTGGGCCCGGTAAACTTTAATGTTTTTTTAAAAAACAAAAGGGGAAAACCCTGCCAAAATGTTACCCAGGCAAACAGGTTACCTAGATTCAGTTTTTAAATGGTAATATTTTTGTTAAAATAAAAACAGATACCTTATGTTTCCAAAACAAAATCCCTATAAACCCCAAAAATTTTAAATATTTTTTTTAAAAAAAGAAATAAAAAAAGTTCGTAAATAAATACTATTAACCTTTCATCCCAAGGTTAAAAAAGGGGTTAAAATGAAAAAAATTTTTTTAAGACAAAAGGGACCCGGGGAAGGGGTTTGAAATCCTTCCCTCAGGTCTCTTTAAAGGAATTGAGGTGGCGGACTGCATTCAGTCTTTCTCACTGCCCGATCAATATTTTGCTGTTCGGGAACACTAAAAACAGACTCATCTCTTATGTTTTACAAACAAAATTCAAAACTCATATCACACCACAAAATCGGTTTACAGACTGACTTCTTATGCTGTGCGCACAAAATACGCAAGTCGACATACAGCAGCTCCTCAGTACACGGTAAACTGACTCCGATTAACCTTAGGCAGTCACATCTGGTTGCGACAAATGAGCATACATAAAGAAATAAAATAAATATAATGTTATGCCAGACACATGTGTGAGCGGAGATGAGTTGTGAAATCCTTCTCTCAGGTGTGAACGTTTGAGTGATATACTTCACAGACGGTGAGGGTGTTATTATTATTATTATTATTATTATTATTATTATTATTATTATTATTATTATTATTATTATTATTATTATTATTATTATTAGTATTATTTTTATTATTATTATTATTATTATTATTATTATTATTATTATTATTATTATTATTATTATTATTATTATTATTATTATTATTTTATGATATAGATATACTTTTGAAACGTTTCACTCACCAAGTGTTTGAATGAAAAACCACATAGAGCATCCTGACTTGTTTTACTTAACCCAATGCGAAATTTCAATTTATGTCGATTAAGCACAGTGGTGGTGAGGGTTGGTAGTAGGTTGGTAGACAGCAACTGCCAAGTGAGTGAAAAACGGAAGCCTGTATTTGTTATCCATGATGGTAGGATTGCTGGTGGCTTTTTTCTGTCTCATGGACATGGGGATTTCAGGTACGTCTTGCTGTTTCTACTGCGAGAAATAAATTACCTGCATGAATTGCACTAATACGTTCATGCACGCAATTTGCGGTAGAATACAACTCAAGTAACTATTACTTACCAATTGTTGTACCTTTGAGGCATGTGGGAATTTTGAAGCACTCCCTGTCACATGCAGAGTGTCTTCCTTCGATACCCACTATCCTCACACACACACATCACCGGGACCTAAAATATTAACCATTAAATTTAGAAACACAGCCAGTAATTCTGGTACTAATGTTTACATTAAAAAATGTGGACTGTATCAATGGGTTGGACTGACGGAAGGAGGGGAGGGGTCACACACAGATATATACACCATATTATGAAATAATTATATTTAATACTACCACTCACCAAATTTTCTCTGGAGATCGCCTGAATGTCGCTGGATCACCCACAACCTGCCTATCATTTAGAAAACTATGCTGGCCAACAAGTATCTAAATGATAAACATGGTACTTAACTGTGGTTGACTGCGTCCTTTTATTTCTCCATTCACCATCCAATCTCAAAGTCCTGCCAAGTCGCTGTTTTTGCACATTCTACAGGACTGTAACTCCGATTGGTCTTGCTCCTATTTAGGAGGTTTGAACTCCATTATGTCTCCTGAAGTGCCGTAAATGTTCACACCAAATTAACATGCGGTCACACTCCTTGATTTTAATATGGCGAACTCCTTATTTCACAAATATCCAGAATATTATAGCTGCTTCTTCACTAATTTCTTCACAGTTCGCAGTATAGTGTATTCCCGTATTATTTTCTGCTCATCTAAGGCCGATTCACTTTAATTTGTCCTCTGTGAATCTTGATTTAATTCGACGGGTTATTATCACCTGCCTTCACACTCTCCAAGCTGGCATCCCTCTCCACTCGACGTTATTTGTCCATTCCCACCACCCTATTGTGGTGGTTTCATTAATATTCTGTCCCATATTCTACACAGGGGACATTTACAATACTTCCTATTATGAAGTGAGGCCGGTATTTCCCATTAGGCCTCTGGAAACGCCTAGGTCCTGATACAAATTTCTGACCAGACCTCACACTCTAAATTTTAGCTCTGCGTCCCCTCTCCCCAGGTGCAGGTGAAGATTTTCCAAGAATGAAATCAACAGCATTTTAATACACAATTTACATTCTTAAAAATTATACACTATAAGTTCGGAAAATGTACAAAATTTTCCACTTCTACTTACTCATAGGTCACACTGTACATGCAGTGTATGCACATATGTACACATTCATCTGAGTTTTCTTTTATTTTATCTTAATAGTTCTTGTTCTTATTACTTTTCCTTTCATGTCTATGGGGAAGTGGAATAAGAATCTTTCCTGCTGTCGGGAGCTAGTAACCCCTTTTCCCGTGGTAAAATGGTTACATGCAGCCTTAATGATTCTAGTGTAGTCGACAGGCTTTAAACCCCATTAACCAGCCTGACCATTGTGGATACACTGAAACTGTGTTTGCTTCCTCTATTACCATGCTTGCTTTGCAAATGAGTAATCACTTAAAGGCAAAATAGAGGATGAGATTCCCACCACAAAACAAAGAAATTTTAATTAGACACGTTTCCTATACGTATTGCCCCAGTTAGGCGACTTGTGTGGGTCGCATCCTGTGGGAGAGGATTAAAGACTCAGTGGAAATAAGATCGACAATCCTGCTGACATTCTGATTACACTGGGGTTTCCTAGGATATTGGCTCTCCACTCACAAATAAAGTTTAGCATTAAATATTTCTCCTCGTTATTACGTTTTCTATTAAACTTGCACAAGAAAAAACGAGTCTAGCATAGTGTGGTTTGAAGGGTGTCATATGTATTTCTTTCAGGACTGTTGTGGCAGCTACAAAATAAACGACAGAAAATTAAGTGCCTTCTCTCTACCTATTACCTCAATGTATTTGTTTCTAATAAAATTTATGTTATCTCCAACGTTTTTTTTTTTAAAGAATTTTTTTTATAAACTCATTTTTTCCCATTTTAGTTTACATCCAAAACTCGCTTGAGGCTTGTAGCTTTCCTAACCAAGCTTAATTTAAATTAAATTATCCTTACTTATCTGCTGAAGAAAATACTGGTGTGAACCAATGAACATAGTGATAAACAGAAGAGCGACACCACAATCAATAACAATCGGCTAATATCCATTTTCCTATTTAGTGCTGGAAGAACAGAGATAACAGGTGTTTTGTTTCGATAAAATTTGGAAACAGAATCGTAACCACAGTAGGATTTTCATTGCATAAAAAAAAACTGTGTCGAACGTTTTTCATGCATACCTTAGTGGCTCCGTGGCCTGGCTGGCAAAGATCTCGCTTCACACACGGAGGGCCCGGGTTCGATTCCCGGCGTAGTCAACTGAGGACCCCAATGGAAATAGGACAGACAGTCCTCGATGACGCACTGCCTTTCTTGGGTTACCCTGGGTGGCTAACCCTCCGGGGTTAAAAATTCGAACGAAATCTTATTTACCTCATGCGAGTTCATGTTACCGTTAACAAGACTGGAAAAATTTGTTCCCATCTTAACTGTGAATGTTGGATCATGTTTCCGTGGATGTTGGACTTGCGGTGAATGCGATGGCGGTGAGGGTATTGGACTGATGGTGAGAGTGATGAACTGGTGGTGAGGGTGTTGGACTGGAGGTAACTGTGATGGACTGGCAGTGAGGGTGATCGACTGGCGGTTACCTGGAGGTTATTCCGGGGATCAACGCCCCCGCGGCCCGGTCCATAACCAGGCCTCCCGATGGATCAGGGCCTGATCAGCTAGGCTGTTACTGCTGGCCGCATGCAGTCCAACGTACGAGCCACAGCCCGGCTGATCCGGCACTGACTTTAGGTATCTGTCCAGCTCTCTCTTGAAGGCAGCCAGGGGTTTATTGGCAAATCCTCTAATGCTTAATGGGAGGCTGTTGAACAGTCTTGGGCCCCGGACACTTATGGTGTTTTCCCTTAGTGTACCAATGGCGCCCCTACTTTTAATTGGGGGCATTTTGCATCGCCTGCCCAGTCTTTTACTTTTGTAGGGAGTGATTTCTGTGTGCAGATTTGGGACCATTCCTTCCAGGATTTCCAAGCGTAGATTATGAATAATCTCTCCCTCCTGCGTTCCAACGAGTAAAGTCAAGTGCTTTCAAGCGTTCCAGTAGTTAAGGTGCTGACAGAACTTATACGTGCAGTAAAGGATCTCTGTACACTCTCTAGATCTGCGATTTCACCTGCTTTGAATGGAGATGTTAATGTACAGCAGTATTCCAGCCTAGAGAGAACAAGTGATTTGAAAAGGATCATCACTGACTTGGCATCTCTCGTTTTGAACGTTCTCATTATCCATCCTATCATTTTCTTTGCACGTGCAATCGTGGCACTGTTGTGATCCTTGAAAGTGAGATCCTAAGACATTACTTCTCCCAGGTCCCTTACATTATTTTTCCGCTCTACTGTATGGCCAGAGTCTGTAGTATACTCTGTTCTAGTTATTATCTCCTCCAGTTTTCCATAATGGAGTAGTTGGAATTTGTCCTCATTGAACATCATATTGTTTACCGTTGCCCAGTGGAAAACTTTGTTTATATCTTCTTGGAGGTTAACCGCGTCCTCAGCAGATGACAGCCTCATGCAGATCCTAGTGTCATCCGCAAAGGATGATACGGTGCTGTGATGTATATCTCTGTCTATGTCTGATATGATGATGAGGAATAAGATGGGGGCGAGTGCTGTGCCTTGTGGAACAGAGCTCTTCACTATGGCAGCCTCCAATTTAACTCTGTTGACTACTACTCTTTGTGTTCGATTTGTTAGGAAGTTGAAGATCCATCTCCCCACTTTCCCAGTTATTCCTTTAGCACGTATTTTATGGGCTATTGTGCCATGATCGCATTTGTCAAATGCTTTTGCAAAGTCTGTGTATATTACATCTGCATTCTGATTTTCTTCCAGTGCATCCAAGGCCATGTCATAGTGATCCAGTAGTTGTGAGAGGCAGGAGCGACCTGCCCTGAACCCATGTTGCCCTGGATTGTGCAGATTTTGGGAATCCAGGTGATTTGCAATCCTGCTTCTTAGCACTCTTTCAAAGGTTTTTACGATGTGGGACGTCAGAGCTATTGGTCTATAGTTCTTAGCTAATGCTTTGCTGCCACCTTTAAGGAGTGGGGCTATATCCGTTGTTTTAAGTGGCTGTGGAATTTCACCCGTGTCCAAGCTCCTCCTCCATAGTGTACTTAGGGCACGCGAGAGAGGTTTCTTTCAGTTCTTAATGAAAACAGAATTCCATGAGTCTGGGCCCGGGGCTGAGTGCATGGGCATGTTGTGAGGGTGATGAACAGGTGTGGAGGGTGATGGAGTGGTGGTGAGGGTGATGGACTGGCAGTGAGGCTGATGGTGGTGAGGTTGATTGAATGGAGTGGCGGTCAGGGTAATGGAGTGGCGGTCAGGGTGATGGAGTGGCGGTGATGAACTGGTTGTGTGGGTGATGGACTTGCGGTGTGGGTGGATTGGTGGTGATGGTGTTGAAATGGTGGTGTGTTGGACTTTGTGTTGAGGGTGTTGGACTAGCGGTGAGAGTGTTGGACTGGCGGTGAGGGTGATGGACTGGTGGGGAGGGTGAAGGACGGAATGGGGGCTTCCTTGAGTTCCTTGGGTCCAGGAGTCCACCTGTGTCCCCTCAGGTATTCTCCCTTTCCCACTTTTTCCCTTTTTCTCTTTTGGATCATGTTTCCATGTCTCCATCCGTGGGCCCCCGAATGTCAACCCTTCCACACTATCAATTTTTTGGTGGTGGTCATAGTGATGGTCATAGTGAGGGTGGCGGACTGGTGGTGAGGGTGTTGGAGTGGCGGTGAGTGTGATGAACTGGTGTGGGTGATGGACTGGTGATGAGGGTGATGGGCTGGCGGTGCGGGTGATGAACTGGCGGTGAGGGTGATGGACTGGCGGTGAGGTGAAGGACTGGCGGTGAGGATGATGGAATGGCTGTGAAGGTGTATGTGTGAGCGCGCCCGCGTGTGTGTGTGTGCTTTCCTTAGTTCAGTGTCTCCAGAAGTCCATCTGTCCATCTCTCCCTTCCTCACTTTCCCAGGTTCAGCGGTTGTGGCCCCTCCCCAGTAACCTTGCTGGGTGGAAACTTAGTCTTGTGCAAGAAAGGTATAAAATACCGACAATATGAAAGTTAAGACACATGTGCAACATCCGGATATATTTAAGAGTGTCAACAGGAACAGAAAAGAGAGGCTCAGCAAAAACTTTGGAGTGAAAAAAAGTGACCTAAGACTAATTGCACGCACAGGAAATATACAGAAATATTATTACAATAAGGGCGACTTGGTTCGCTCCTAAAAATAGGATCATACTTGTAGAATACCACATACGAAGGTTACAATTAGTCCACACTGAGAGACTCAAAAAAATTCTATCTGGATTTTATTATGCATTAGTTATGATGTAGACGAGATAGGGACAGACCAGGATTTTTTTTTTTTTTTTTTGGCTACAGTTTCTCGAAGGTCTCGAAAATCTAATCTTAGGTGTGATTAACATAGCTCTAAACCTAGGTAGTGACAAAGGGATGAAATTGTATAGGCATTTCGGTACGGAAATGTATATTTATTAAGAAATTTTAATTTTCGAAATAACTGGAACAACTGGATAGGAAATCTTGAGTCTAGCGGCTTCCAGACTTTGATAAACTAGTAGAAACGAGACTGAAGAAAAATATGGTAGAAGGAAATAATAGGTAACAAGACTAGAGAAGAGGAAACTATGAATAGATGAGAATTTTAAATGGATGATAAATAAGTATAGTAATGGAGAGATTAATCGTAAAATGTCGGGAGGCTCCAGAAAGATTTATTTATTCCAGGAAGAACTTAGGGAGAGTCCTTTTTTCAACCAGGTTGAAGAAACATCACGCATTAGAGAACAAGCTTTCAATGAGGCAATGTTTGGCTCTAATAGAGCGAAACGTTGTCACGATAATGATTGCTGTGTGGCGAGTTTGTTTTCGTCTATACTGCAGCTCCCCTTGTGACTATAATTTTCTCATCCAGGATAGCAAGAAGTCAGAAATATGGAGACAATTACGCTAAACTTATAAACCATGCCTAATGTGCAGGCCACATTAAAATTTTAAGAATTTGTGGGATTCGAATGACCCGTGTAAAGAAGATCTCAGCCAGAGAACCATTAGGATCCAGCTGAGTTTTGGAAGATCACCTCCATCTCAGGTTATGAGTGAAAATGCAATTTAAATGATGCTAGTCGTCATGGGTGGCTCATTAGTGCGTGGAAATTCAAGAATAATTTTTCATAAAAAGCAATATTATGTTTGTTATGGCAGGTGCATGAAGTAGCGATATCTGAAAATACGCAAATAAGTTTTCATTATACATTGTCATTATATATATATATATATTTATTACGGTGTTTCCTTTGATAGGTAATAGCACCAACTCTTAATACGAGAATAAGATGAATTAAAAATGCTGGTGAATACGTTTTCAGAACGTATTTTTATTTATTTATTACGAAAACTGCAAGAACTAATGATGACTGTTATTATAGCAAGATTTCTCAAGACCTTTTATTTATTATAAGTGCAAGAACTAATAATGACTGATATATTATTATAGAAACACTGCTCAAGAACTTATTAGGGATCTCCTGGACAAACAACTTGAGTTAAACCTTCTCTAATATCCCTCGGATTTCTCTGAGGAGACTGTAATTAGTTTTGCTCTAGTTTAATTGAGTCGTTCTTGATGTCATTTCCCAGTTGTATGTAAGCATCCTGAACAGCACGATAACGAGAGGGGAAACAAAGCGAGATGCAAAGGTGTGTCACGATGCATTGTATACGTTTCTCTTATCTGCAGGGCGAAACGAATATAATTAGGAAAGAGATTTGTGGAGCCTATAAATAATGTCCCTGTTGCGGAAATTAGAACCAAGGAAAATATAAAAATTGGTTTAATATTAATATTTGTTTTCATGCATTTTCTTTACTAGAAAAA
>NW_026464833.1:0-12313 GCF_026875155.1 Cherax quadricarinatus
TGTATATTTTTTGTGTGTATGACGGTGTACAGGTCACAGTTTTAAGACCCTCGTGTAGTGATTTGGTGGTGTACAGGTGACATACAGTCTTAATGACCCTCGGTATGACGGGTGGTATACAGGTGACATACAGTCTTCATGACCCTCGTGTAGTGACTGGTGGTATACAGGCGATATACAGTCTTAATGACCCTCGTGTAGTGACTGGTGGTGTACAGGTGACATACAGTCTTAATGACCCTCGTGTAGTAAAGGGTGGTATACAGGTGACATACAGTTTTAAGACCCTCGTGTAGTGACTGGTGGTGTACAGGTGACATACAGTCTTAATGACCCTCGTGTAGTGACTGGTGGTATACAGGTGACATACAGTCTTAATGACCCTCGTGTAGTGACTGGTGGTATACAGGTGACAGTCTTAATGACTCTCTTATAGTGACTGGTGGTGTACAGGTGACAGTCTTAATGACTCTCGTGTAGTGACTGGTGGTGTACAGGTGACGTACAGTCTTAATGACTCTCGTGTAGTGACTGGTGGTGTACAGGTGACGTACAGTCTTAATGACTCGTGTAGTGACTGGTGGTATACAGGTGGCATACAGTCTTAATGACTCTCGTGTAGTGACTGGTGGTGTACAGGTGACATACAGTCTAATGACCCTCGTGTAGTGACCTGTTCCACTTTCTAGGCACCCGTCTAGAAAGAAAATTCTACCCCTGCAGAGAAATGCATCAGGCCAGTACCCTGCATAGATCTGCATAGCTTGCAGGAAAAGTGGGCCAGGCCAGTTGTGTTCCCGGAAGGGGAGCTGACAGGAGGAAAAGCGGAAGAAGGGGGTTTTGTGAGAGGGAAGAATCGAGGGTAGGAGGGGGGAGTAAAGGAAGGGGAAATAAAGATTTGCAAGCCAAGGTGTGAGGGGTTTGGCAAGTGAGGGGAAAGGGGGAGGAACGAGAGGGAAAGAAAAATTCGATAATTAAGGAAAGAGAATATATGAGTAGGATGAAGGATGAAAATGGAATGAAAGGGAAAATGGAAAGATGGTAGGATGGAGGGATGTTAGGATTGAGAGATGGTAGGGTGGAGGGATGGTAGAATGGAGAGATGGTAGGATGGAGGGATGGTAGGATGGAGGGATGGTAGAAAATGAAAAATGGTAGGTGAGGGATGGTAGGATGGAGGAATGGTGGGACGGGAAAAAGGGATGATGGAGGGATGGGGACGGGAAAATGTTTGGATGGAGGGATGGTAGGATGGAGAGATGGTAGGATGGAAAGATGGTAGGATGGGGGGATGGTAGGATGGAGGGATGGTAGAATGGAAAAATGGTAGGATGGATGGAGGATGGTAGGATGGAGGGATGGTAGGATGGAGGGATGGTGGGACGGAAAATGGTATGATGGAGGGATGGTGGGACGGAAGATGGTAGGATGGAGGATGGTAGGATGGAGAGATGGTAGGATGGAAAGATGGTAGGATGGAGGGATGTAGGATGGAGGGATGGTAGGATGGAAAGATGGTAGGATGGAGGGATGGTAGGATGGTGGGATGGTAGGATGGAAAAATGGTAGGATTGAAGGATGGAGGGATAGCAGGATGGAGAGATGGTAGGTAGGATAGCTTATAGTGAGTGATAAAAATATTTATTGTAGGAAGTCTGAACAAAAGAAGACGAAATATTGTAACCACGAACGAGTGGTATTTAATCAATAACAACAGTGTGACTAGCCAGGGCTCGAACCCATGTTGTTTGGCCCGCCTCATGGTGAGCGAAATTACACGACGCTCTAACCCACAGGATCACCCAATCCTGTGGGTTAGAGCGTCGTGTAATTTTTCGCTCACCATAAGGCGGCCAAAACAACATGGTTCGATCCCTCGGCTATCGCACTGTTGTTATTGAAAGTGTGTGTGTGTGTGTGTGTGTGTGTGTGTGTGTGTGTGTTGTGTGTTGTGTGTGTGTGTGTGTGTGTGGTGTGTGTGTGGTGTGTAAACACACCACAATCTCTCACCCAGGTAAGGTGACTCCAAAAAAGAGGAAACACATTCACCGTCATTCGCTCATTCGCTCATTCGCTGAATGTGTGTATTTGTTTTACCACATCCTGTCGGCATCTTGCTCTTTTATCCAGGATGAAACGATACCTCGTCTAAAATCTCACCAATATGTGAGACATTTTTCCAATTGTTCCTGCTACCGTATTGTGACTTAAATGAAACACAACACACTTGAGATCTGAAACACTAGGACACTGGATTTGAAACCACTCGGGAATAAGATCTGAAACCAAGCTTATCTCAGTCATTCCGAGAGAACCTGAGTACCTGCACTCGCTTACACACACTCCATCAATCAGTAAGGTGATAGGTTCTCTCCCACCTATGCTCTCCACCGATCAGAGACGAAATATTTACTCTTGCTAGGGCCCTCACTCACCCAATAATACGCAACAGGATGCGCCTGTCGAGCCGGTCTTTTGACGAGAGACTTTTACTACCTGTAATACATGGGTATCCTCGCCAGACCTGAAGTTCCTCGCCAGACCTACTGGGCTATGCGAGACCTGCAGAGCAAGAGAGACCTCAGAACTCTGTGGATGTGCAGAGGAATGTGCGATCTCAGAGCCATGCGAAGCCTACAGAGCTCTACGAGGCTTAAGAGCCTGCTGTCCTACCTTCTCCATCAAGGAAGCGCGTTGGACGACCTTCAGAGGTGGACAAAACATTTATTGAGGGCTTCTTCTCTGCCTCTCGTATTGGGAGACACAGTCGTGAGGCTTCTGGAGGCGGTCTCCTTGCATTGCTGAGGATTCTGGGTAGCCTTGTGGTCTGTTGTTTGGGATAGTAAAATTGCCAGCTGTCATTTCCCATGGCTCCTGAGAAGAATGGGGGCATTATGCCATGAGAAATTAGACATATGTGCAACACCATGGTGTCTATTTGAAGACGTTTCGCCAACTAGTGGATTTTTTTCGATGAAATACAGACATAATATACGAAGGCAGTAGAAGATAAGGTAACCTCTCGCTCAAAAGAGAGTAGATGAGGTAATCAGTCCCTCAGCCTGGAAGCCGGTGTTCAGCACCTTATGCCATGTTGCAGCACCTCCCACCTGCCCCTCATACTTTTCTATTAGATGTTTTAAACTGTTCGTACAAGTGGAGTGCTCTACCGAAGCCGAGACCGGACCGTAGGCCAATCTCTGATGAGCTGCATATCTAAGCTGTTGAGAGGATGCTGAACATTGTCTGGGCTGGTACTTGGAGATAAAAAACTGCATATCCGTGGTGTCGTTTTACTTTCGCAAATTCCAGGAGGGTTTTTGCTGGAGGACTTCAAGCTGTGGGGTGGGGTTCTTCGACTTTGAGAAAGCCTTAGAAACAAAATGGGAATTTACATTTTCTGCTGTCTCTAGAGACTCTGGACTGCAAAGACTGACCTTTCTGGTTTCTGTCTGTTGCTGAATAACAACTCGTTCTAAAAGAAGGTCATTTCATGCTGTTCACAGGAGTTTTCCCATATGTGGAGGGTACCGCAGGCAAAGAAAATTCTGCCCTGTGGGATCCCATGTTTAGAAAAAGTTTTTTAGGCTTTAAAGAAGCCAAAGCTGGCCTTGTTGTTCCTGATAGTCAAGGCCTAGCATCTCATGAACTTGCAGTGTGCTTCTTACTAACCGCTCCTCAGGTACCTATTGCCAGCTTCATGTGACAAAAGAAGCTACCTCTAACGGCTACGGTTACCCCGGGCATAAAGATTTGTTCGCATTACCCAGTGTTGACTGAAACATCTTACTATTCCTTGGTATGTTTCCCCTCAGTGGGACCAGGAGACATTTTTTGTGAATGGTTTTTTTCTTTATAGTAGATGCTCTTAGGGCACTAGACATTGTAAAGGGCCGGAAAAGTCCTGCCGTCCATGCTTCGCCTTATTTGGGCCCTTTTATCGTTCCAAGGTGAAGGATGACAGTCAGATCTACTTCTCGACCTGCCTCTTGCTGCCTCACTTGCAGGATCCTCTTTGTTGCCTAGGGATGCTACTCTTCACTTTGGTCATTTCACACTTTCCCTGTTGAGGTTGTTCTGTAGTGTCTGGGGAACTTCTGAATCCTGCTCTACCTTTTCGGGCTCGGAGTACACCTGCACCCCAGTTTATGCAAAGCATTGCTGGAGGAGGGTTAAAACCCTCTGCCATCGTACCAAGCTCCCCTTACCGTTTCATGTTTGGATGTTGTCCGCCCTCGGAAAGTGTTGACTCCAGTCTCTGCAGTCCCGTTTGGGTTCTTTCACCTGATTCCCTTGGATAGTGCTTGAGGCACATTTATGTAGGAGTAGATGAGGGAGAAAAACTAAATTTTGGGCTCCGGGAATAACCCTAACTATTTTTTTGTTAACCATGATTTGGTTTTTTGCTTTGGTCATCGTCCTTTACTGATGATCGAAGTGTGAGTGTGGTTCTGGCTTTATAGTGACTGTCAGTGAGGAGTTGTTACCAAGTTATCAAATGATCTTCAGTGTTAACGCAAAGCTTTACGTAATCCCCCTGCTTAGTGGGTCCGGTTCACTACCTGTTTAAATTGCCAAACATTCTTTTGTCCAATCCAGGGGTTTCCAAAAGATTCAAAGCATTTCACTCATATTAATGCTCAGTGCAGATAGGGAAATTTCTTCTTGTGCTAAGAATGAGCTTCAATAGGAGGCGAGGGGTCTATTTTAAGCATGCTTTTTTTGGGGGATTTCACCCTCACATCACTTCATAGCAACCATAGGGGAGGCCTGTGGGCGTACAGAAGAACAATTAACAACTTTTTGGGAGGAAATTTATTTTTGACTCCTTTTTTATAAAATCATTCGTAGAGAAAGGTCTGTAACGAGGGCTGAACACGCACCCACCACAACCATCTTATTCAGGGGCCCACCCCTTTATCTTGACGGCATTGGCTGGGAACACATTTTAACTGTCTATAGTTTTAACTTTCCATATAAATCGTGGATTTTTTAATTACTGCGGGGCCCTTTGGGACCTCGAGGGAAATTTTAGGAAAAATGTATTAGGGCACACCATAATGTTTCTTTAAATGATGTGGGTTTTTTAAACTTGGTACGTAATATTTATTTTTGCTGTGTTTGTTAGGAAAAAATTTTGTTACTTGCTTTTTTTTTTCTTTTACTGCCAAAAATACTAATGAGTTAAAGTATTCTTTTTATCTCACGACTTCTTTCCTCCTCTCCTCTTCCTCCTCCCCTACCCACCTCTTCCCCCTCCACTACTTTTTCCACCCCAAACCTCCTCACCCCCCTATCCTCCTCCCTTTTCCTCCTCTACTTTTTCCCCCCTCCCCCCCCACCAACCTTCCCCCCACTACCTCCTCCTCCACCACCCCACCACCTCCTCTCCTCCACTCCGCTCCCCCTCCCCCTCCTCTTCCTCCTCCCCCACCCCCTCCCCTCCAACAAACTCCTTTTCCTCCTCGATTTCCTCCTCCTCCTCCCCCACCACCAACATTTCCTCCCCACTACCTCCTCCCCCACTACCACCACCACCTCCTTTTCCTCCTACTCCGCTCCCTTTCCCTCCACCTCCTCTTCTTCCTCCTCCACACACCTCCCCACCACCCCCCTTTTTCCTCCTTTCCTCTCTTCCCTCTCCCTCCCCCCCCTCTCCCCCCTTTCTCTTCTACACCTCCCCTTCATCTCAAACTCCAGACCTCCCAAGTGGTACTCAAAGTGAGGGGTGAGGGGGTGAGGAAAAGGGTATGTCGCTATCTCAATCTCATCCCTAAAATACCTCCAATAGCCTGAGATTATTGTAATTTAAGGTGAGATGACATAAAGCAGTGTTTATCATCAGGTTTAGTATAAACATAAAACAGTGTTAACCTCAGGTGTTAGTATAGCTAACTTTCCCGTACCTATAATTGTAAGCGTTTTATATTTCATTATTTAACACAGTTCACTGTACCTACTGACTTCCTTCACTTAACGACCTTCACACAGTTAGTGAGCGTTTAATTTTTAATTAAATAATCATCACTATATTTATTATAACCCACTGCTGGTTTAAATAATAAAATTTACAAGGATCCCAATGAAACAAGCACTTTGATTTTTTTTCGGGGGGGGGGGGGACTAGTTAATTTACACAAAATGTTACTAGAAATTTACACATAGTTACTATGAAATTTCACATATTTTTACTATGTAGATAATTGTACTTATGTCGGGGTTTGAATTTCTCACATTTTTTATTATTAATTATTATTTTTAAATTATTATTATTATTATTTTATTATTATTATTTATTTTTTATTAATTTGATTTCTATTATATTATTATATTAAATATTATTATTATTAATTATTATTTTTCATTAAACTGAGAATCTACTAAACCCTGGGTTGTCAGTATCTTTGGAAGGGGTGCAATCAGTTTGCTTAAAGAAAAGGTCTCCATTCCCTTTGCATCAAGACCCTTCAGCACATCAAGGCACCCATTCATTTAAAGGGTGGGGGTTTTCAACCGGGAGATGAATGAGAAGAGAGGGAAGAAGAGAGAGAGAGAGAAGAGAGAGAGAGAGAGAGAGAGAGAGAGAAGAGAGAGGAGAGAGAGAGAAAAAGGAAGAGAGAGAGAGAGAGAAGAGCGAGAGAAAGGGACCGTCTGCAAATTCCCCAAAACCGGGGACATGTGGTTTTTTCTACTCACACAGTACGTGAATTTTTTCTTAGCCTTGGTAGCTGTGGTACTCGCACATCCCCTCTCACCACCGTTCCCTCTCACTCACTCACATTCCGTCTCATACACTCTTCTACCCGTGTGATCTCCGGGAGAAAGATCACCCACCTCCTACAGTAGTGTAGGTTTTTGGGAGAGAACTTTTTGCCTAAGGTTTGTTTCTCTTTTTAGAGCTTTCCCCCTTCTCGGCGCTCCTTACGGGATGTTAGGAAAAAACGTTTTTAGCCTTAAAGTGGGCAGGATGGAACGACCAGACAAGAAGTGGGAAAGGAGATCCAAACTTAAGGAATATTGATTGGGGGGCACGCAACCCGTAGACAGTAAATTTCAAGGGGGGGACGAGGAGCTGAGACTCGATCACTGCAACCACAACCAGGTGAGTTACATAAAAAAAAAGGGGGTTAAAATCATTAAGAATAAATAATGGCCGGGGGCGACTTCCTCTCTTCCCTGTCTTCCATCTAATATCTCTGTACGAACTGAAAAACCCTGGTTCCGAAATACTTCAGAAGAAAATACCAGTTTGGGGTGTGTTTCTAGTCATAACCACTAGCGAAACGTTGCTTTTTAAAAGCGTTGTTTTATCTCCTCTCATTACTGTCAGCAGTAAGTAAATTTGGTTTAATACAGCAAGAAAAGCAATCAAACAGCGCCTTCAAATTATAAAAAACGTTTCAGCAAAAAAAAAAAAAAAAAAAAAGGGAAAAAAAAAACCTTTTTGACACGTTTTGGGCTTTTTTTGAACCATTTTAAACGAGTTATGACTGGCATGGTTCAAGGGGGAAAACCCAAGCGTCACCATTTGGGGAGGGTTGTTTTTTGAAAAATGCTAGCAATGGTACTGGGACCTTTTTGGGTTTCTCACAAAACTTGTCGTGTCTTTTTACCAAATTACAAATGACAACGACGATAACCATCTTTAAAAATTTCTCCTAATAACCCTCCCGAATTTTTTTGACAGCGCTTCTTTTCTACCCGGTGGACCTGGGGGTATTACGGGGATCAACGCCCCCGGGGCCCGGCCTGACCGGCCTCCCGGGTCATGCCTGACAACTAGGGGTTACGCCGACCCCATAGTCCAAATGCGACCACAGCCGGCACCACTTTTGGTTTTCTTCCTGCTCCCCTTGAAGGCAGCCAGGGGGCTATTGGTAATTCCCCTTATCCAAGGGGGGCTTCAACGTCTTGGCCCCGACACTATTCACTTAGAGTTTTAATGCGCCCCTATTTTTCACTAAGGTATACGCACCGGGCCCTAACTGTGTGCAAAATTTGGGTCAGTCCTTTTTGGTTGTTCATTGAGATTATACGTACTCCTCCAGCACCTCTAGTGGCAAAGTAAAGCCTTCTAAGCGTTTCCCGTACTTAAAGTGTTCGTGGAACTTATATGGCAATAAAGGTTTCTTACATTCTCTAATCGCGATTTCACCTGCCCTGATACCAGCCTCACTATGGCAATATAATATAAAAAGGCCTACTAGCTGAAAAAAATATGACAGGACGAAAATTAAAAGTGCATTTGAAAGCAAAGTTATTGCAACGAATTAAATTGAATGTAAAAATTTTACCTAGATTTTACGGTTATGAGATGTAAGTTTAGGCTTTAAATCCGTCAATCTTGTTATTGCTGGGTTGTATACGAAAAGATACTTAACCAAAGCTAACCAATCTAACCACCTAACTTTAACGAACCTAACCTAACCCAAACCTACCCTACCAACCAACCAAACCCCACCTAAATTAACTTTTCCCTTTCCTTCCCAAACCCTACTTAACTTACCCAAGCTAACAAACTTAACATATATGTTAGAGCGGGCAGGAAAAAACGGCAAAATTGGAGAAGAAGTTCTAATTGTAAAGAGGGTTTCCCGCTAAGGTCATGATTAGCACGATGAGGGGCAGGTGTTCAACGTAGAACCACACATCACGAACACAAACCTGATCCTTGCTTTCCTTATGCTCCTTCCTTCCCCTCTTTCCCCACCTCTCACCAAACCCCCCTCCGATTACTTTCTGTTTCTTCTTTCCCACCTTCCTTTTCTTCCCATCTATGTAAACATTATCCAGAATTTGGTTAAAAATATTTCTAAATATTTACCTTCCTCTCGTCTCCCCTACCCACATCTCCTATGTTTCTTCCCTTCTTTTCATCTCCCCTTCTCAACCTCTTCCATGTTTCTCCCCCCTCTTTTTCGTCCTGGCTTTATTTTTACCTCTTCCCCTTTTCTTTCTTGATCTCCCTTTCATCTCTTTTGTCGTGATTTTCATACAAATTCCCTTTTCAGTGTGCGCAGAAAAGGTCAGCCTGTGAGATTTGTATAGGATAGGTCAACCTGAGGGATGGTGTGTAGGATAGTCAACCTGAGGGGTGGTGTAGGGTAGGTCAAAACCTGAGAGATGGTGTGTAGGAAGGTCAACATGGGGGGATGGTGTGTAGATAGGTCAACATGAGGGATGGTGTGTAGGATAGGTCAACATGAGGGGTGGTGTGTAGGGTAGGTCAACCTGAGGGATGGTGTGTAGGATAGGGCAACCTGAGGGATGGTGTGTAGGATAGGTCCCAACCGAGAGATGGTGTGTAGGATAGGTCAACCTGAGGGATGGTGTGTAGGATAGATCAACCGAGGGATGGTGTGTAGGATAGATCAACCTGAGAGATGGTGTGTAGGATAGGGCAACCTGAGGGATGGTGTTGGATAGGTCCCAACCTGAGGGATGGTGTGTAGGATAGGTTTAACCTGAGGGATGGTGTGTAGGATAAAATCAACCTGAGGGATGGTGTGTAGGATAGATCAACCTGAGAGATGGTGTGTAGGATAGGGCAAACCTGAGGGATGGTGTGTAGGATAGATCAACCTGAAGATGGTGTGTAGGATAGGTCAACCTGAGGGATGGTGTGTAGGGTAGGTCAACCGAGGGGGGGTGTGTAGGATAGGTCAACATGAGGGATGGTGTGTTAGGATAGGTCAACATGAGGGGTGGTGTGTAGGATAGGTCAACATGAGGGATGGTGTGTAGGATAGATCAAACCCGAAGATGGTGTGTAGGATAGGTCAACCTGAGGGATGGTGTGTAGGATAGGTCAACCTGAGAGATGGTGTGCAGGATAGGTCAACATGAGGGATGGTGTGTAGGATAGGTCAACCTGAGAGATGCTGTGTAGGATAGGTCAACATGAGGGATGGTGTGTAGGATAGATCAACCTGAGGATGGTGGTTTGGATAGGTCAACCTGAGAGATGGGTGTAGATTGGTCAACATGAGGGATGGTGTGTAGGATAGGTCAACATGAGGGATGATGTGTAGGATAGGTAAACCTGAGAGATGCTGTGTAGGATAGGTCAACCTGAGGGATGGTGTGTAGGATAGGTCAACCTGAGGGATGGTGTGTAGGATAGGTCAACATGAGGGATGGTGTGTAGGATAGGTCAACCTCAGAGATGGTGTGTAGGATAGGTCAAACCTGAGGGATGGTGTGTAGGATAGGTCAACATGAGAGATGATGTTAGGATAGGTCAACCTGAGAGATCTGTGTAGGATAGGTCAACCTGAGGGATGGGTGTAGGATAGGTCAACCTGAGGGATGGTGGTAGGGTAGGTCAACCTGAGGGGTAGTGTGTAGGATAGGTCAACATGAGGGATGGGGTGTAGGATAGGTCAACCTCAGAGAGGTGTGTAGGATAGGTCAACCTGAGGGATGGTGTGTAGGATAGGTCAACATGAGGGATGGGTGTAGGATAGATCAACCTGAGGGTGGTGTGTAGGATAGGTCAACCTAGGGATGGTGTGTAGGATAGGTCAACAGAGGGATGGTTGTAGGATAGGTCAACCCCAGAGATGGTGTGTAGATAGGTCAACGTGAGGGATGGTTGTAGGGTAGGTCAACAGAGGGATGGGGTGTAGGATAGGTCAAAAATGAGAAGTGTGTAGAATAGGTCAACATGAGGATGGGGTGGAGGATAGTTTAACATGAGGATGGTGTAGGATAGGTCAACAGAGGGGTGGGGTGTAGGATAGGTCAACATGAGGGATGGTCGTTTGGATAGTCAACATGAGGGATGGTGTGTAGATAGGTCAACATGAGGAGGTGTGTAGGATAGGTCAACATGAGGGATGGTGTTAGATAGGTCAACCTGCGGGATGATGTGTAGGATAGGTCAACATGAAAGGGGTGGTGTGTAGGATAGGTCAACATGAGGATGGTGTGTAGGAATAGGGCAACATGAGAGATGGTGTAGGGTAGGTCAACATGAGGGAGGTGTGTAGGGATAGGTCAACATGAGGGATTGTGCGTAGGATAGGTCAACATGAGGGATGGTGTGTAGGACAGGTCAACATGAGGGAGGGTGTGTAGGATAGGTCAACATGAGGGATGGTGTGTAGGATAGGTCAACATGAGGGATGGTGTGCAGGATAGGTCAACATGAGGGATGGTGTGCAGGATAGGTCAACATGAGGGATGGTGTGTAGGACAGGTCAACATGAGAGATGATAGGTCTCGCGTAATAGTGACTCCAGCTCTGATCTGAAAACCTGAAAGATGCTGACATATATGACCTAAAACAGCCAACCTTTGCGATACCTTCATTTGGACGACATTTCGCTCACAGGTGAGCGAAACAAGGAAAAAGAAACATTTCTGTTAAATTTGTGTATTTACCGTACCGTAACATTCAGCTCTACTGGAACGAAAACTGTGAAGCTGGCGTTGTTACTGAATGAACCCGTAGTAGAAAGCTTAGTATCTCCCAGCTTAAGCTGACATATTTCATCACCTGATGTAAGTAACCCATCCTGTGTGATGAAATATAGCAGGGGAAATATAGCTTTTGTTCCCACTGTGTAACTATTGTTTAAGAATAACGTAGCAGCACACTGCTGTGTCTACTTCTTAATAGCGTCTGTTACTCATTTTAGCTTCTCTGTCTGTTTGTCTCTGTCTGTCTCTGTCTCTGTATTCTCTGTATCTGTCTGTCTGTCTGTCTCTGCCTCTCTCTCTCTCTCTCCCAGTTCTCTTTTTCATCCTCCCCTCTATCTCTTCTGCAGTTTCCATGCAAATTCTCACCTCAATTCCCCTATTTTAACGCCCTGCCACTTATCTCCCCTTGTTCTTAATTTTTCCTCCTTTCCTCGTCCCCTTTCCTTCCACTTATCTCTATCATCTTAGTCCTCCTATGCTTCCTAACATTAAATTTCTATCCAAGCCATTCTCCTCTCGTCACTCTCCCCCTTTTCACACACTTCTTATCTCTTCCTTCCCCTACCATCCACCATTTCCCACTAATCTCTCCTTCATCACTACTGGCATCTTCCACTACCACACCGCCCATCTTCCACCCCTGTCAACCTCCAGCGGCAAAGGGTAATCAACCCTTCTATTTTACACCCTTTGCTTTGCATTCGTAACTACTGTATCCACCGTGGTATGATGGACGGTATCCTGAATGCCTTAATGAAGTGTCTCACCTCAAACTGATTTCACCACTTGTTGTATGTAACTTATCTCATGTGATGCAATAAGACAGGGAAACAACTAATTTCTGTTCCTGCAGAATACCGTGGTTGTTGCCACAATTTAACTATCACAT
>NW_026464834.1:0-14098 GCF_026875155.1 Cherax quadricarinatus
GATTATTTTAAATAATCAAGGGAAGCGCAAACCCGGAGGATTATACAGCGCCTGGGGGGGGATGTGGAAGGCATTCAGGCTTAATTCGGGGAACTGGAGCACAGATCTAATTCCCTAAATCAAGAGCCCCTCACCAACATCAAGGAACCCTTCCTTGAGGGAAATATGGTGGAGTGTGCTGTTTGTATGGGAATTTGTTATCATTCTGACCGCAGCCTTTTGTTGGGTGATTAGTGGTCTGAGATGGTTTAATTGTTGTTGAGCCCCATGCACAAATTCCATAGGTGAATAGGGGTAAATAAGTGAGTGATATGGGGCCAGGAGGGCTGACTGTGGAACATAGTACCGTATCTTCGATAGTATGCCTACGGTCTTGGAAATTTTTTGGGAAATTTGTTGTATATGTGTTTGAAATTTGAGTCTATTATCAAGGTGGATTCCTAGGAATTTTCCCTCTGTAAGTTTTGTGATAGGTGAATCCATTTATCATTATGTTAAGAGACACATCTGCAGCTCTGTTGCCAAACTGAATGTAGTAGGTTTTGTCAATGTTTAGATAAGTTTGTTGGTCCTCATCTAGGTTGACATTTTCTGTAATTCGTATTTACAGTATTGGCTAGCATGACTGGGCTCGGTGGGAGTAGACGTATGTAGTGTCATCTGCAAATAATGTGGTTTGAGTAGTTGCGATGCATTTGGTAGGTCATTTATGTACATGAGAAAGAGAAGAGGGCCTAGGACACTTCCCTGTGGGACATCAACTGTAATTGGCTGTGCTGAAGAGTTTGCCCCATTTGTGTACACATATGGCTTCTGTTTCTGAGGTATGACTTAGGTAGTTGAGGGAGTGCCCTCTTATACCATAGCGCGACAATTTTATGTGGAGCAAGTCGTGGTCAACTGTATCGAAAGCTTTACGTAAGTCAATGAAGATTCCCAGCCGCAGCCGCAGCAAGCAGCAACAAGGCTGCTCCTATATCTTGCCGTCCCCTGGGCCTATCCGAACTCCAGTGATGGCCAAATTGCAAGTACTGCTGCAACAACATGCAAGGAACCTATAGTGACATAAAAACTGACGGTGACGACAACGAAATGGACTAAAATATGACAAAAGAGGACTGGCATTCAAGTACCAGACCTGCTGCCAGACGTGAACCAGACACGAGTCGTTTTCCACTACAATGAAATAACTGACCTCCATATCAACTGCACCACTGTTCAACGGGAAGACAACATGGCAGAAAACTGATCAAGAAAACTCCAAGGAAATGACAGGTCTGTAGGACTTTTTTTCCTCAGTGCCAAACGAGGGAAAGAAATGAGCATTTAAACATGGCTGACTGCAATCCAAACACCAGCTACTGCCAGACGTACAACTAGCGAAGTGAAGTTCTCATCTTTACTGACGTTCATCTGTTGACAGTAGCATCTTACCTGTACCACCATCATATCACCTGTACCAGTGCTAACGAGAGGGAAACACAGGAGACATCGTCAAATCAACAGTACAAAACTCCAAGGTTATAGGACGTTATCCCTCAGTGCCAGTCGTGGGAAAGAAGTGAATAGTTAAACAGTCAAGGTTAATGTTTTAGTAGCTGACCTAAAATTCAGCTGACCAGTGTACAGTGAGAGAATTATAGCAGAAAACGCCAAATAATATCTATAAACTCAAGGAAAGTCAGGTTGTAGGGCGTTTACTTCCCTCAGTGTTTTAAAAATGGCCGAGTCAGCAGATCAGGTCAGGCAGACAACAGCACCACACAACCCCCGATAAATGGAATTGAGGGGTTTTGGAAGGATAAAACATTAATTAAACCTTTCTGGTACCAGAATGGAAAAGGAGTTAGAAGTTAATAGGTGAAGCCGGACTGTGAAGTGAGGCGGGAAGGGGAGTGTGTAATAAAGGGTTAACTGAAAGGGGTTTGTGAAGTTAAGGGAAAAGTGAGCAGTGAAGAGGGTTTTGCAGAAGAAAATTTACTAGTAATTCTGTGGTGATTGCTAAAGCAGATACTAAGTGTACTAGGTGACTGGAAAAGAGAAATAAATATTTTTGGGTATATGAGTAAAGGAGTGGAGAGAAAATGGCAGGCATTAGGGGGTACAGGCTGCCATAATTATATTTATCTTTCTACTTCAATTCCATGAAGAAAGAAATAAGTCATGGGGGCTGGAAAAGGTGAATGGAGTAACAGCGCCCTGTACAGTAAAAGCCAAACAGTTGCCATCCTACCAGAAAAGTAAATGTCACTACTGCCGCAAGGCAGTAAGGCCTGAGTGGTTGAGGGGAGAGGACGTGCGTGTTGAGTGAAGTCCTAGGCCTTCTATATCAGAACTGCTTATTTCACCCGACTGATAACTCATCATGCAACAAGTATCGTTGGAGTGCAGCTGAATTGCTGCTGGAACTCTTATGTGTGAACTGTGACTAGTGATATACCTAGTGAAACACAAACATGTTGATTTGAAGTGGCTGTAGGAGGCTACACCTTCACTCCACCTCACCTGTCTCTCCTCCTTCCTCGATTTGGAACTCAGCCATTCGCCTCTATTTACTTATGGTCTAGAGGCGGTTTTTGCCAGACCACATAAATGCTTGAGTGCCCGTGTCAGTCCTCTGTGCTGCACTCCATTCATCTTATGAATATGTCTCCTGTGTGCCTACCTGCCTGCTACAAGCAAATATCCAAGTGGTTGACATGGGCTTAGCAAGCACATTCAAGCAGGCTTGAAAGCAGCATTCCAAGCTAGCCAGAACAAGCTAAGGTAGCCTGCAGTTACAGCTGTCCTAAGGCCCAGCATGTCTATGTATACGTTCTACAGTGCTGCTGGCATACCAGTGTTTCCTGTAGTGGCTTAGTTAAGAACAATTTAACGAGCATTGCAGTACTAACTTTTTAAGTGGGACATGCCAGAGGTCACCTATAAACATAGTAAGTTTGTGCTAGAAGTGTTAAGTACTGCAGATTTGTTGTAACTAATTTGCACAAGTGGATTTCAACTGACTTAGGACATTGTGCTACCATCAGTACCTACGTAGGCTTAAAATGAGTGAGGATTGTCTGGCCTGCTGGGTGACCTTGAAAATGGCACTATAAGACCCGCATGCCACTTACACCCATACTGCGTGTGTCTAGTGAGGTGAATGTCCCTTCCTTGACTTTCCTATTCACTGGTATCCCTTAACTAGTCGCCATTATCTACATATGGGATAAGGGCGAGTTTAGCTGATCCAGGCTAAACAGCGCACCAAGCCAGCCAGTGAAGCCCAAGTTACACTGCAGCTACATCTGTTCTGAATCCCAGAATGCCTTTGTGAACGTTCTACAGTGTTCTGGCCGTACCTTCGGTGTTGTGAGAACTAGTTCTTATGTAGTGAAAATTTGTCTGTCATTCCAAGACACGTTGTTGAGAAATGGGATTACCAGTTAAGCTTAAAGAGTTTGTACTTAACTTAGAAAGACACTCATCGCCTGCACAGTCGCCCCTGCAGACGAGGTCTTGAGAAGCTGTCGAAGTCATCTCTCAACGGGCTGTAAATGAGTTATAATTTGTAAGATTATAAATTACCCCTAGGGGGTGTTATGTCAGCATATTTCATTCACTGATGGCTGACAAACTTACTTGTGTGGACTCAAAAGTCCACCCCTTACTGCCAACTATAGGTTGATTACAAACTCCTTGTGACTCAAGAACTGCGCAGTCCCCCGTACTACAAGAAATTCGTAACCTACCTTGCTCTTGTAGCATGAGCTATGGTGTTCTTCACACCTTCGACAGATATCGGTAACTTGATAGAAGCTGAAGTGTCCTTGGATGTCCACGTCTTCCATAGTCTAGGAAAACGCACACTGGTACACTATGTTCCACAAGATTTGTCTTTATTGTTCACAATCTTATCACTAAAGAAGCTGATCACACTTCTCTGTAAGTGTTTATTGTGTTTTGTGAGACACTTGTTCACACTAACGCACAGATCGTTCTTTGTTGGTTATCCTGGCATCAGTGTCCTCTCAGTAGAGTCAAAAGTAATCTGAAGACGCCACATGCCCCACGCCGTTACTGCCCCTTTCACAAAGGAAAAGCTTTACATAGTACTTTTGCTTCCTTGCCACTTCCTCGATGAAGCAAAGCAAATGTTTAAATCTTGCTGTCTTAAGCATAGACAACAATGTCCACTATCTTACTATGGTAATAAAGTGGAGCATGATTTCCTTAATTGTCCTGCTAAAGTAAAAAGATGTACTGTCTCTCATTAAAATACACCCCTGCAACACTGGACTGCAAGGAGCAGCGGTCCCCTTGACCACTCGCATACTCGTACTGCATCTGCGATCAATTTCTCACTGTACAGTAAACAAGACACTTGCCCCTTCTGAGAGGGCTGGGCCCCTCAGGGCTGAAAGGGGTGAAGGGGCTGATACCCCCCCCCTGGAGAAAATTTCTCCACACTGGGGGCGGCAGAGGTTCGCTGCAGGTGAACTATTCATCACTTAACATTAAATTTGATTTTCTCACTCGCCACCACTGCTGCTTGTCTTTTCTAAAACAATTTTAGTATATGCGGTTTCTGGAGAATCACTAATTTTGTTTTCAACATTGTGTAATTCTAACAGTACTAATTTATTTATTGTCCGCTTTTTCACTAAAAACCTTTGCTCAAAACATCAACTTCCTGATGATTCCATTTGCATCAGGATATATGGTCACAATTTTTCCAAGCAGCCATTGGGGACCTCGGACCATCATTGCGATAATCACTATGTCACCGGGTCATAAGGACTTATGAATTTCAGGAACACCAGCTCCATAGAAGTGTTCTCTCAATGAGGTGAGATAGTCTTCTCGCCAAATTTTCCCCCCAACGTTCAATCACTTTATTTAAGGTTTTGAATTTACGTCTGAGTTGCTCAGGTTCGAAATAAGTAGGAACCTCTATAATTTCTTTATCATTCAATGGGGGAACAGGTTCGCCTTCTGCCATGGAGTAAATGAGATGGACTTAACACTTCTAAATTGTCCAGATCATCGGGAACATAAGTTAGAGGTCTGTTTTCTGACTCTATTTTCTATTTCAGTTTACAACTGTACGGAATTCTTCTAATCAATTCTCTGACGATGAAGAGCCTTCCTTAAACAACGTTTTACAATGCCGATCATTCTTTCATAAAATCTGCCATGCCATGGGGAATTTAGGAGAATGAAACTCCAACGACAACTGCGTTGATTCAGCATCTGTTGTACTTCGGGTTTATCAAGATCTTGCTTATATAAGCAGCACCTGCAACAAAGTTCGTTGCATTATCTGAAATCATCAGTCTGGGACATGCCCTTCTGGCTGCAAACCTTCTGAATAATTTGATAAAGGTTTCAGCAGACATTTCAGTGGCTACTTCTAGATGTACTGCTCCCAGTCGTACACAAGTGAACAAACAGATGTACACCTTGATGGAACTTTGTCCAACTGTTTTGGTTAAAATTACGGTCCAGTTGTAATCTACACCTGTCACCTCAAATGGAGTGATATGACAAACTCTTTCAGAGGGATATTGTGGAAAATTTTTTGATTTTCCGAAGCTATAGCGCCTAATAAGGGATTTAATGTATCGATATGAGTCAAAAATGTATTTGACAATAGGATAGAACCAAGAGTTTCCCCTTTTGGGCGAAATGCGGGGTTTGGGGGTGCGGGGTAAAAGGTTAAACGGGGGGCACAGGGGCAGCAGGGGTTAAAAATGAGTGAGGGGGCTGGGGAAAACCTGGGATCGGGAAAAAGGCTTTCAGGGGCCCCAAAATTTTAATAGGGGCCCTAATTTCAAAATAGGAATTGTCAAAACTTTTCCCTGGTAAGGTGAGGGAACGTGTTTTTAGGGGACCACCGAAAAAAGGGGAAAAATTTAGGGGAATAAAGGTTCAAACCGGGTGTGACTGGGCGTGGGCCATGGTGTTGCCCCAGGGGAAAACCCGTGTGTTAATCCTCACTAAAGGGCCCAGATTTTAAAAGGATTGACCCCCTAATGTTTATAATAAAAATGAGACGTTAAATCGCCCCCTTTTAATGGTAAGTAATCAGTGATAATAACATTAAGTTAAGAGAATGGGGGATGTGAAATAGTTTCGCCCTTTCCCCAAAGTGAATGCGTAAATTCCGTACCGGGGAATAGTGAAACTTTAGGGAATCACGATTTTCTAAGCCGGGAAAAAACCGATAAAATACCCGCCTGCGGGAAATTTAAGAACCGTCGGGTAGCAGGACATCAAAATTTAAGATAGTAAATGGAGGGAATAAGGAGAAATCAATCACCCACAGTAATTAACCCTTCTAGTTATAGCAGAACGATACTGGCCATTTAGGTATTTTTGAAATTTGGATAGGTTAGGGGAAACTAGCTCCATCAAGGACCCCCAAGAAAAACGGGTAAGTGGTGAGATTATGACAAGTTTTTTCCCTTTGTTTGGATTTTACCATGTGAACCTACCCCCCCCCCCTTCTTTTCATTTAAAAACAAAAAATAATCTATACAGTCCACAATTAATTAGTAGCCCCCGTTTTGTGGGTGCTACCCAAAATCAATACTGGTCTCGGATAGATATGGAAAAGATTGTGGGGTCGAAAAGGAACCACTTCCCGGGTGACCAGGGTGGTTAAGTTTTCTCAAAAGTCTACAGGGGGTGACTACGGTAAACAAAACGGTTTTCCCCCAATGATTTTTTACTTGTAAGCATGTGGGGGTTGGGGTTTACAAAAAGGGTAATCTCCCTGAAAATTTTCCATACCCGGGGGAAGGGGGAACCTGGATTCGCCCAAAACCCCGAAATAACGTAGGGGACGAAAAAGAAAACCCAGCCCCTTTTTTTTTGGTTTTTTCCACTTTGCGACCCTGGGGTACCCCGTGGGAAAACTTTTCGTTATGACAAAGGGTTTTCCAAGCTACCCCCCCAATGTAACACTTTACTGGGGGCCTTTTTGGGCACAATCAGTTTTTGTTAGCCAAAGTTTCTTGGGGATAAATTTTATGATGAATGGCTTTTTTTAGGTAGTGAAAAATTAATGAATTCTTCCTCGACATCTTATAATCTTTTTTGAGTCGAGATAAAGTCCTAAAGAATTAATCGTGACGGGTTTTTTTGGGGAAAAATTTTCCTTGTGTTTTTTTTAGAAATTTATATTCGTAAGAAAACACCCTTTCTGTTTTTAACTTTCATCCAGTATTAATGGGTTAAAAATATTCTTTAATCGGGTTTTTTATTTTTTTTCCTTTTGAATTTAGGAAAAAGGGGCTTTAACTCAAAAGATTTTCCCCCTAAAAGATTATTTAGATCATCAATGACTTTTTCTGTTGTGTCTGCAGTATTTACACAACTTATTTCTGCTGTTTTCAAGCAGACTGTTTCTTCTGGCATAATGGGGGAGTTTTTTTGGGGGGCCCAGTTTTTTTCATTAGAGAGCCCGGGTTCGGCCCCGGGACCCATAATTTTTTCCCACAAATTTCTTGAGGGGACACCACGTGAACCCTTTTCAGCTGGTTTTCTTTTTGGGGAAGGGGACAGGGAGAAAGAGAAAAAACTCTCTGCATCTCTTTTTTTCTGCTAATCTGTTCTGAAACAAAAGACCACTTACTCTTTTTAAATTTCTTAACCACTGGAAACGCTTCTTTATCCTCCAATCATTTTTTTTTTAAAATAGTGAGTTAATCAAGTATTTTGGGTTGGATAAAAACAGCAAAATTTTTGTGCCTACATAATGCTGCATTTTCCAATTTTTGGTACGTTCGGGGACCTTAAAGGGGGTCCCCCCCCCGGCCTTTTTAAGAAATTTAAATGTATTTTCTTTCAGCATTATTCATGAACAACAGCGCCATAACCCGGGTTTGACGCATCACAAACAATTAAGTGTATTTGGGTTTCCCTTGACCTATTTGTCGGGGAAAATTTTAATTTGAGGGAATTTGTTTAAATTTTTCCCGGGAAATTTTCATCCCATCCTTGACCATTTCTAAAAGGCAATTTTCCCCAACCCCCCCAATTTTTGAGTTTCCCATGCATCTTGCTTTAAGCTTTTTTAACCCTTTTTATGGAAAAGGGTGAAAACATCCTAAGGATCAAAACTGTAAAACCCTCTGACAGAAAACCGTTTTTTAGGAAATTTGCATGATTTATTGTTTTTTTCCTTTTGAGACTCAAATTATTTTCCTTTGTTTTCCCAAATTTAAAGGGCCCCCACATATTGTTGCAATCAGGAATTTCATTTTCCCGGGGGAAAAATCTTCTTGATAATTTCCCCTTAATTCCCTTTAAATTTTGGGTATTCCACATTCTTAGGGCATTTTTTGCTTTTTTCCCATCCCTTTGTTAGTTTCCCTCTGTTAAGAAATTCAAATCCACCCCCTTTTTTTATACACCCCCTTTTGAAAAATTGTCCACATAAAAACTTTTTTTTAAAATTTTCCTTTGAAGGGATTTTCAAATTTCTTCAAATGTGTATTTAGGTAGCTCAGTAAGAATGGGAGGGATGTTGCCCCAAATAATACTGTTTTAAACGATAATTTTTTCACGGGATTTTTTGAGGATCTTTGGTTTTTCCCGGGCCAAAAAAATCGGGGAAAATCAATCTCTTCTTTTCTTGTATTTCCAACTCTTAAAAAAAGCTTTGGAAAAAAATCAGCCGGAAAGAATATGGGTTTGTGCAAATTTCAAAAGGGCACGTCTCCAAGCTTCCCCCAGTTAGTGAGGGTCCGGTCATAAACCCGGGTCAAAAAAACTTAAAAACACTTTATTTGCACCCCCCGCTCCCTTTAAAATTTTTAACAACAGTAGGGGGAGGGGTTTTCGAATCTTTCTGACCCCCAGGTGCGGGGGGAAAAAGAGCGTTTGTCTTCAACTTATCTTCGACAATTTTCCCAAGGGAATTTTAAATGTCCAACGGGTCTTGTATGATATTATCATAGACAGTCATAGCTCTGGATTCTTCCTAAAGCTCATTTATTTTGCTTTTCTATCGTCCAAAACCCTGCATAATTTCTAGGCAGATGCGGTGGATTTAATTTCCCTGGAAAACCTAACCCAATACTGTCCTTTTTATATTTTACATGTCCAAATTTTTGGGTTTTAAGTCTGAGACTCTTGGGGGGCTTTTGGGTTTTTTTACATCAAAACCTATTTGGGATCTAAATCCCCCAAATTACCAAATGGTTCATTCATTTCTTCCAGTAAAAGATAATTTTTTCGGGGGTACATTCACGGTTATTCTCGTAACTAGTACATTTTCCCCTGAATCAATATCACTTTTTTCCCCCCTTTGAGAGGGAATGGGACCCCAAAATCATGTGGCCTCCCCGCTTTTTTCAGCAATTTAAAAATCAGTTTCTTACTATAATTTTTCACAAAACATGATAATAATCAATTTCCCCAAAGAAAAAATCAATTGGGCTAATTGGGGTTTCCTTCCGTATGCAGTACAGGCTAACTTGACCCTTTCTGCCTTTTAGTGCTTTCAAATTTTTTTTTTTTAAAACCCTGGATCTGCACAGACTTTGGCAAATCATCTACTACCAAGCTTCTACTGTCTTTTTCCTGTTTTCCCAGACCAACATTTTTCTGGCCCGGTTCCCCTATGTCTGTTTACCAAATTGTGGAAAAAACCATTAAATCAACGTATTTTGGCATAGGGTTGTTTTAAAAATTTTTTGCAACACGTTTTTTTCCCCTTTTGAGGGCCTTTGTGAGCCTTAAACAAATAATGGTTTTGCCATTGGTTTGTGTAATTTATTAGATAACTCAAAATCGACTATCGGGAAGCATTCTTTAAAAATTTTCTCTCACATTTTAAAGCGTTTTCTTTTTGACTTTCCCGATTCTGTGGAAGTCTTCTTTTTTTTTTTCAAAAAAAGTAAATTTGGGGATAAAACTGTTTTTGATGCAAACCCTTGCATTTTAAAAAAACTTCTTCAGTGAGGGATTTTCCTCCTTGTGTTTTACCTAAACACTTGAAGACCTTTTTTACTGATGAACACGTCGGGTTTTGTGCCCCCCCATTTAAGGTAAATTTTCGCAATACTTGTGCCCAAAGTGTTTTCCCTCACAAAAATACACAATTTTTGGGGTACGTTTTTTGTGTGACAGTTTTTATTACTTTTCTGTTTTTATTCAAACTTTAAAATGGGCCTTTTATGGGATTTCCATTCTGTGGGTTTTTTGGGATTTGGTTAAAAACTCTTTTTTTACGGGGTTGAAGGGGTTTTTTATTTCCCCTGGGTTTTGGATTTTTCATCTTTCTCGTTGCTTGCATTCATGAAACTATTGTTTGTAAAAACCCTTGCTAATTTCCTCACAAGTGAAAAGCGTTTATTGAACATAAAATTTAAAACGTTTTAATAGTTTGGGTGAAAAACTTAACTTGTACAATACCACTTAAAAAACCAATCACATTTCCCAAAGGGCAATTTAGGGACCTAGAGGATCTAGACTATTGTCTAATGAAAATTTTAAATTTCCTGAAAGGGCGAAAAAAAAATGTTTTGGGGGGCTTCAAGCTTTATATTTAAACTGCATGTCTAACTCTAAACCTTGTCCCTCATCAAAGTAATTGTCGTTAAGACACATAAAGGTTTTTTGATAATTAAACCCTTTAACCCCCCCGGAAAAGATTTTTTCCTTTTAAGGGGGTTTTTTCCCTTCACCCAAAACATTTAAAAATCATTGGGAAATTAGCAACTCACTATTCAATTTGGGGAATTTACAAAGGATTGAAAACCCCCTTTAAAGAATTCTTCATAATTAAGGGCCTTGGAAAATAGGAATAACAATTTTGGGGAAGCTTGGTTTAAAGGGGCAAATTGTTGTTGTTAAAAAGGTAAAAAGGTGAAGAACACAGTTAAAAGTAGGTCTCTGTGACAGAGTTTTTTAAAAGGCAGATTGCCCCGTACTCCTTTCCACCCCAAAAAGTTGATTGCAAAAAAAATCCCCAAAAAATTTTTAATTTCATCCCAGAAAGGATTTTGAAAAAAAGAAAATTTATTTTCTAATGTGTAAAGGGCCGAAATAATTTTTCCAACTTGTGTAAGTAAAATTTAAATTTACCTAAGTTTATCAAAATCTATGTTTGTATCTTGAGTTAAAACCTAAACAGACTGAAAATTAAAATTCTCCCCGTTTTTGGGAAACTTTGTCGTAAAGACTGAAACTGATTTTCAAACAAAACCCTTTTTAAAAAAATCTGAAAATTCTAGCACCAAAACTTAGAGTTTTTTAAAAAACACTGACGCTATAAACAGCTGAGTTTTTGTTATGCTTTGGGCAGCGTAATTGAGTCCGACACTATGACCCACTAAACTTTAAACCCCAGGGTTTAATGACTCAAGAAAGGGTTTTCACAGTAAAATATGGGCCCGGTGTTTAATGGCTTGAGTTTTTCTGTGTCCCAAACCTGCCCCCAGAAGATTAATCGTAAAAAACGTTATACACTTTATTCACTATACACTAAAAAATGTCCCCTGGTTTATAACTGTAAATCACACAAAGAATATTACTTACACATACATAAATTTCACTGTTTTAAAATATATTTTTAAAGCTTTCACTTTATATTAAATTCCTTTAATATAACAGGTAACTAAAGAAACAAACTTTTAAAACAATCTTGGGCTCTTTAATTTTTTGTCAAAGAACAAATTTTAAACACTAAGGTAAAAACAAAACCCGACAAACCAGCATTTAGTTGGGGTTTTTTTCCCTTTGTCAGCGATTTTCGAGATTTTAGCAGTGGGTGCAGGGTTTCCATCCCCCCCTTTTCCCTTTTTGGGTGGGGTCACTCGCTCCCGTTTTTCCCCTTTGGGGGAAAAGCGGGGGGGAGCTTCCCCCCCTTTTCCCCTTTTTCTGCCCATTCCCCTGGATTGAGTCTGGGGGGGACTCAAAAATTTTAAACTGAAATTTTTTTGTAAAACATAGTTTTACAAACTTTTTTTTAAAGGCCCCCTTTGGGTCGTGGTTTTTTGTACACCCCAGTAAAAAACATAGTTGGACCACGTGTGGCCTTTTTTTTCCCTTTTGAGCATGACCAATATGTTGAAAAATTTGGGGTTTCCCCTTAAGCTTAAAGAGTTTTTTACTTAACTTAGAAAGACAAACACATCGCCTCACAGCCGCCCCTGCAGACGAGGGCCATGAGAAAGGGGTCGAAGTCATCTCTCAATTGGCTGTAAAAAGAAATTTTTAATTTGTAAAATTAAAAAATTACCCCAAGGGGGGTGTTTTTTTCAGCATATTTTTGTTCACTGATGGCGACAAACTTACTTGTGTGGGCTCAAAATCCGCCCCTTTCTGCCCAATGTTTGGTTTATTTTCAAACTTTCCCTTTCAAACCCTGAACTGGCAGTCCCCCCCTACTACAAGAAAATTTATAACCTAACCCTTTTCCCTTGTAGCGTGGGGCTATGGTGTTCTTCACACCTTCGCAGATATTTGGTGGACTTGATAGAAGCAAAATGTCCCCTTTGGGTGTCCCCCATCTTCCATAGTCCCAGGAAAAAAATCACACTGGTACAAAAAAGTTCCACAAATTTGTCTTTATTGTTCACAATCTTATCACAAAGAAGCTATCACACTTCTTGTAATTTTTTTGGTTTTGTGAACACTTGTTCACAAAATGAAATCTTCTTTGTTGGTTCCTGGCGTCAGGCCTCCAGTAGAGTAAAAAGCAATCTGAAGACGACAGTGCCCCACGCCGTTACTGCCCCTTGCACAAAGGAAAAGTACATTATTTTGTTCCTTGCCATTTCCCCGATGAAGCAAAGCAGAATTTTAAATCTTGCTATCTTAGCATAGAAAACCCATGTCCACTTCTTTACTAGGAATAAAGTGGGAAAGCAGGATTTTCCTTAAAGGGGGCCCCTGCTAAAGTAAAAATGAAAATTCCCCCCCTTTAATAAAAAATCCCCCCCCCCTTTTCCAAACCCCCCCCCCCACCCCCCCCCCCTAAAACCCACAAAACCCCCACTTACATAAACAAACGCTTCCCCCTTCTAAAGGGGGGCGGGCCCCAGGGCTAAAAGGGGCTAAAAGGGCTAAGGGGGGGCTGATCCCCCCCTCCTGGAAAAAAATTTTCTCCACACAGGGTTGCTAGAGTGTTAATGCGCGGGTTTGGGTAATTAACAAGTAGTCAGTGTTTGGGAACCTCGAGAGACTGTGGGCCCAGGAATACCCTTTAAATCGCACTGCGACCCGCAGGCCCCTACACCCCTATTTTCTGTGTCTGAAGGGGAATATCCCTTTTAATGTCCCTTCTTTATGGAATAAAGGCAGTTTTGCTGACCCAAAAGAACAGACAAAAACCCTTCACTCAGAGCTGAACAAAAAGGGACCTTGGAGTGAACGATTTAAAAAATGGTGAAGGCGAATTTGTACTTTTTGAAGTAAGGGGGCTTTGAAAAAGAAAAAGGATTCAAAGGGGGCTTCTGCAAGAAAAAAAGGGAGCAACGCAACCATTGCAGAACGGGTTTGGCTTTATTTCCCCGCAACACGAGTTTTTAGGGCAAGTTTAGATGGTTTTTTAAAGAAGCTTCATTTGACAACCCCGAGAAAACCCCTTTGGATTCGCTTTTGTCATGCGAGGATAATTTCGTTTTTTTTTACTAACACCCCCCATTTTTAGAAAAAATTTTTACTCAAAATAAGCAAACCCAATCCAAGCTGCCCCCCCAAATCACCAAAGGCTTATTGTTATCCACAATGTCAAAAAGTACTTGGATCCAAATTTCCCGTTGTCAGATCAAGTTGCAACCCCGTCGACTTCCCAAAAGATCTGATATTGGGTGAGTGGGTTGGGGCCCAAGGGGCTCCACCATCATATACTAAACCCCGTGAGCGCTTAAAAGGAGTTTTCAAAAAACTTTGTACAAACCACCTCACCCAGATGCTACAATGTCAGCGCTGGGGTCACATTTCTTTAAATGCTTTGTAAGTCCCCACTGGTGTGCATGTGTGCCCAAAGGCCCATCCTTCTCACCATGCTATGTAGATCAAGAAAACCAAACCCTTCATTAGAATGTATCAATTGTAAGATCCAGGAGTCACAGCTGCTCAGCGACTGCAGAGCGAAAAA
>NW_026464835.1:0-14517 GCF_026875155.1 Cherax quadricarinatus
ATTAAAATTCGTCTACCCAAAAACAGAACCCCAAAATTCTACTCACCCAATACATTTTTCCCCAAACTTTAGTACTCCCCCAAAAAATACTACCCCCTGTTCTCCCAAAAATTAGTTCCCCCCAATACAGTATCCCCAAACTTCTGTCCCCCCCCAACTACGTATCCCCAAACTTCAGACTCACCAACTACAGTACTCCCAAACTTCAGTCCTACCAACTTACAGTACTCCCCAAACTTCAGTACTTCACCAACTACAGACTCCCAAACTTCGTACTCACCCAACTACAGTACTCCCTTCATAAACTTCAGTACTCACCCAACTACAGTACTCCCCAAACTTCAGTACTCACCAACTACAGTACTCCCCAAACTTCAGTCCCCACCCAACTACAGTACTCCCAAACTTCAGTACTCACCCAACTACAGTACTCCCTAAACTTCGTACTCACCAACTAAGTAACTCCCTAAACTTCAGTACTCACCAACTACAGTACTCCCCAAACTTCAGTACTCATCCAACACAAGTACCCCAAACTTCTACTCACCCAACTACATACCCCTAAACTTCAGTACTCACCCAAATACAGTACTCCCAAACTTCACTAAATCACCAACTACAGTACTCCCAAACTTCAGTACTCACCCAACTCAGTACTCCCAAACTTAGTATCCTCCACTAACTTTTGTAACTCCCTCCCCCTTCAGTACTCCCTAACTTCAGTCTCCCAACTTCAGTACTTCCCCACAACTTCACTAAATCACAACTTCTCACTCCCCAACTTCGTAACCCCAAACTTCCCGTACTCACCCAACTTCAGTACCCCCAATTCAGTACTTCTCTCCACTTCAGTACTCCACCAACTTCAGACTCCAATAAATTTAGTACTTTCCCTAACTTCAGTACCCCCATCAAATTCAGTACTCCACCAACTTCAGTCTCCACAACTTCAGTACTCCCCCAAAATTCACTACTACACTAACTCAGCACTCCTCCAACTTCGGGACTCCCACCAACTCCAAAGTACTCCACTAACTCCATTCAGGACTCCACCAACTTCAGTACTCCATCAACTTCCGTACTCCACCAACTTCAGTACTCCACCAACTTCAGAATTCCACCAACTTCAGTACTCCACCAACTTCAGTGCTACACCAACTTCAGTACTCCGCCAACTTCAGTACTCCTCCCACTTTAGTACTCCCCACTTCAGTACTCCTCCCACTTCAGTACTCCACCAACTTCAGTACACCAACAACTTCAGTACTCCACCAACTCCAGTACTCCATCAACTTCAGTACTCCACCAATTGACGTCTTCTCCACCTCACGACTCCAGCAACTTCGTACTACACAACTTCATAGTTATATCAACTTCAAATACTCACCAACTTCAGAATTCCACCAACTTCAGTACTCCACCAAACTTCAGTGGCTACACCAACTTCAGTACTCCGCCAACCTTCAGTACTCCTTCCCACTTTAGTACTCACAACTCAGTACTCCTCCCACTCTCAGTACTCCACCAACTTCAGTATTACCAACAACTTCAGCACTCACAACATCAGTGCCCCACCATTCAGTACACACCAACTTCAGTACTCCACCAACTTCATTGCTCCACAACTTCAGTACTCCTCCCACTTCAATACTCCCACCAACTTCGGCACTCTCCATCTTCAGTACTCACCAACTTCAGTCTACTCCCACTTCAGTACTCCACAAACTTCAGTACAACACTAACTTCAACACTCCTCCAACTTAGACTCCACCAACTCAGTACTCCACCAACTTCAAGTACAATCACCAATCGCAGTACTTCTCCAACTTAGGGGACTCACCAACTTCAGTACTCCACCAACTTTAGTACGCCCCAAACTTCAGTCCTCACCAACTACAGTACTCCCCAAACTTCAGTACTAACCCAACTAGAGTACTCCTCCAACTTCAAGTACTCACCCAAATACAGTACTCCCCAAACTTCAGGTCCTCACCAAACTACAGTATCCCCAAACTTCAGTATCACCAAACTAGAGTACTCCCCAACTTCAAGTACTAACCAACTACAGTTTCTCCCTAAAACTTCAGTACTCACCCAACTAGAGTACTCCCAAACTTCAGTACTACCCATCTGAGTATCCCCAAACTTCAGTACTCAACCAATACAGTACTCCCTAAACTTCAGTCTCACCCAACTGAGAACTTCCCCAAACTTCAGTACTCACACAACTAGAGTTACTCCCAAACTTCAGTATCACCCAACTAAGTACTCCCCAAAACTTCAATACTCACCCAACTAGAGTACTCCCCAAACTCAGAACTCACCCAACTAAAGTTACTCCCCAAACTTCAGTACTCCCCAAACTTGCAGTACTCACCCAACTACAGTATCCCCAAAATTCAGTACTCACCCAACTACAGTACTCCCTCAAAAACTTCAGTCCTCCACCCACTACAGTACTCCCCAAAACTCAGTACTCACCCAATACAGTAGTCCCCAAACTCAGTCCTCACCCACTTACAGTACTCCCCAAACTTCAGTACTCACCAACTACATTACTCCCCAACTTCAGTATCCCCCCAACTACAGTAGTCCCCAAATCTTCAGTACTCCCCAAACATCAGTACTCACCCAACTACAGTACTCCCAAAATTCATTACTCACCCAACTACCGTACTCCCCAAACTTCAGTTCCTCACTACTACAGTACTCCCCAAAACTTCAGTCCTCACCTAAATCAGTACTCCCTAAAACTCAGTACTTCACCCAACTACAGTACTCCCCAAACTTCAGCACTCACCCAACTACAATACTCCCCAAACATCAGTACTCACCAACTGCCAGATATCCCCAAACTTCGTCCTCACCCAACTACAGTACTCCCAAACTCAGTACTCACCCAAACTACAGTACCCCTAAAACTTCAGACTCATCCAACTATAGTACTCCGCAAACTTCATTCCTCACCTAACTACGTACTCCTAAACTTCAGTATCACCCAAACTACAGTACTCCTAAACTTCAGTACTCATCCAACTCAAGTACTCCCTAAACTTCAGTCACATCCAAACACTACAGTACTCCCTAAACTTTCAGTACTCATCCCAATACAGTTACTCCCAAAACTTCAATTCACCCAACTACAGTACTCCCTAAACTTCAGTACTCACCAACTACAGATACTCCCTAAAACTTCAGTACTCATCCAACTACAGTACTCCCTAAACTTCAGTACTCACCCAACTACAGTACTCCGCAAACTTCAGACTCACCCAACTACATACTCCCAAACTTTATACCATCCAACAGAGTACTCCCTAAATTCAGATCACCCAAATACAGTACTCCGCAAACTTTAGTACTCACCAACTACGTACTCCTAAACTTTACCTCACCCAAAATAGTACTCCCAAATTCATACTCACCCAGTACATACTCCTAAACTTCAGTACTCTCCAAAATCAGTACTCCCCAAACTTCAGTACCACCCCAACTTCGTACCCCACTAACTTTTGTATCCCCTAACTTCAGTCTCCACAATCAGTATCCCAACTTCGTGCTCCCTAACTTCAAACCCCCTAACTTCACTATACACTAATTTAGCCCCCTCCAAATTCGGTACCCCCAACTCCTGTACTCCCCCAACTTCATCTCCCCCAATTGCGTACTTCTCCCACTCAGGACTCCACCAACTTTATATCCTTCAACTTCCGTACTCCCCAAAATTCGTACTCCACCCAAATTTAGAATTTTACCAATTTAGTACTCCCCAACTTCATGCTACACCAACTTCAGTACTCCCCAACTTCGTACTCCTCCCCCTTTGTATCCCCACTTCAGTACTCCCCCCATTCATACCCTCCAACCCAGTGCACCAACAACTTTTAGACCCACCAAAATCCGTACTCCACCAACTTTAGTACTCCACCAATTGCAGTACTTCCCCACTTTAGGATCCAGCAAATTCAGTACCCCCCAAATTCAGTATATATCAACTTTAAAACCCCCCAACTTTAGAATTTCACCAACTTCAGTATCCACCAATTCAGTGCAAAACCCAACTTCAGTACTCGCCAATTCAGTACTCTCCCCCTTTTTACTCACCACTTCGTACTCCCACTTTTTGTTCTCCACCAAATTCAGTACACCAACAATTTACACTCCCCCAAAATTTATGCCCCCCCAACTTTAGTACACCACCCCAAATTTAGTACTCCACCCAAATTCATTGCTCCCGAATTTAGTATCCTCCACTTTAAACTCCACCCAACTTCAGCTCCTCCCCCTTCAGTACTCCACCCCAAATTCAGTACATCCCCCCTTCAGAAATCCCAAACTTTAGTACTACACTAACTTCACACTCCCCCAAATTCAGTACCCACCCAATCCAGACTTCACCAACTTCCGTCATCACAATTTCAGACTTCTCCAACTTTAGGACCCCCAACTTCAGATCCCCAACTTTTACTCCCCCCAAAATTCAGTCCCACCCCAAACATTTTCCCCAACTTCGATACCCAACTAGGTATCCCCAAATTTAGTCCCCACCCAACTCAGTACTCCCCAAACTTCGCCTCACCCCCTCGTACCCCCAAAATTTAATCCCACCCAATACGGGACCCCTAAAATTCGTACCCCCCAACTACGTTCTCCCCAAACTTCAGCACTCACCCAACACAGTACCCCCAAATTATTATCACCCAACTGCAGTACCCCCAAACTTCAGTCCTCACCCAATACAGTACTCCCCAAACTTCGGTACTCACCCAATAAGTACTCCCTAAACTTCAGTTTTCACCCAACACAGTACTCCGAAAATTCGTCCTCACCTAACACAGTACTCCCTAAACTTCAGGACTCACCAAATCGTACTTCTAAACTTCAGTACTCCCAACTACATACTCCCCAAATTCGTACATATCCAACTCATACTCCCTAAACTTCGTACTATCCCAAATTCAGTACCCCTAAACTTCCGTCTCACCCAAACAGTACTCCCTAAACTTCTGTACTCACCCAACTCAGTCCCCAAACTTCGACTCATCCAAATACAGCTCCCAACTTCAGTATCACCCAACTACATACTCCGCAAAATTCGTATCACCCAACTACTTTCCCTAACTTCATACCCCCCAAATACAGTACCCCCTAAACTTCAGTACCACCCCAAATACGTACCTGCAAACTTCAGTACTATCCCCTACAACTCCCAAACTTCTGCCTCACCCAAAACAGTACCCCTAAATTCGTACCACTCAGCACAGTATCCCCAAACTTCACTACTCATCCCCAAATAAGACCCCAAACTTCAGTACTCCCCAACTTCAGAACTCTACTAACTTTATACTCCACTAAATTCAGTACTCCATCAACTTAGTACTCCATAAATTTAGGCTCCACTAACTTCAGTCCCCTAACTTCACTACTACACTAATTCAGCACTCCTCCAACTTCGGTATCCACCCAACTCCCCTACCCACCCAATTCAGTACTCCACCAATTGCAGTACTTTTCCACTTAGGACTCCACCAACTTTAGTATCCATCAACTTCCTCTCCCCAACTTCAGTACCACCCAAACAGTACCCCCAAATTCAGTCCTCACCCAACTACAGTACTCCCCAAACTTCAGTACTACCCAACTACAGTTTCTCCCCCAAAATTCAGTACTCCCCAAATTTCGTACTCCCCAAAATTCAGTATCCCCCCAAAATTCAGTATCACCAATCAGTATCACCAAACTTCATTACCACCCAACTCAGTTTTTCTCCCAAACTTCAGTCCTCACCCCCTCGTACTCCCCAAACTTCAATCCTCACCCAACAACAGTACTCCCTAAACTTCAGTACTCACCCCCCTAAGTACTCCCCCAAAATTTAGCCCACCCCAACTCAGTTCCCCCCCAAAATTCATATCCCCAAGCAGTACTCCCCCCAAAATTCAGCCCCCACCCAATACAGTACCCCCCCAAAACGGTTTTTCTACCCCAACTCATACTCCCTAAATTCAGTCTCACCCAAAAATAAGTACTCCCCAAACTTCTCCTCACCCAACTACAGTACTCCCTAAAATTTGTATCACCAACTACAGTAATCTTTTAAAATTCATACTCTCCCAAATTAAAACTCCCAAAATTTCATACATATCCAACTACAGTACTCCCTAAACCCGTACCCCAAATTTCAGTACTCCCTAAACTTCCCTACTACCAACTACAGACCCCTAAAACTTCATATCACCCAACTCAGTAATCCCAAATTTGTACTCATCCAACACAGTACTCCCTAAACTTTAACTCCCCCTACAGTACTCCGAAAAATTCAGTTCACCCAAAATACTTCTCCCTAAACTTCCGTACTCAACCAATCAGTATCCCCCAAACTTCAGTACTCACCCCAAATACTTCTCCGCAAACTTCAGTATCTCCCAAATTTTAGTACTCCCAAAATTCTGCACTCACCCAATACAGTATCCAAACTTCGTACTCATCAGCTCAGACTCCTAAAATTCACAATCTCCAACTACAGTTCTCCCTAAACTTCAGTACTCACCCAATTCATACTCACTAACTTTTTGTACTCCACTAATTCAGTACTTTCCTCAAATCATACTCCCAAATTCAGTCTCCCCTAACTTCAGTACTCCACTAACTTCACTACTCCTAATTTACCTCCCAATTTGGTTCTCCCCAATCCAGTACCCACCAAATTCATACTCCCCCTTTTTAGTACTTTTCCCCTTCAGGCTCCACCAACCTTCAGTACTCCATCAACTTCGTACTCCCCAACTTCGTACTCCCCCAACTTTAAATTCCCCACTTCAGTACTCCCCAACTTCAGTCACCCAAAAACTTCGTACTCCCAATATTTAAGTACTTCTCCCACTTCAGGATCCAGAACTTCAGTCTCCCCCAACTTCGTACTATATCAACTTCAATATCCACCAACTTTAGAATTCCCCAACTTCAGTCTCCACCCAAATTCAGTGTTCACCAACTTCGTACCCGCCAACTTCAGTCTCCCCCCACTTCAGTACTCACCACTTCGATCCCCCACTTTAACTCCACAACTCAGAACACAACAAATCAGCACTTCCCAATTCCGTGCCCCCCCTTCATACACCCCCAAATTTATACTCCCCAACTTTATTGTCCCCCCTTCAGTACCCCCCCCTTTAATACTCCCCCAACTTCAGATCCTCCCCTCTTGTCCCACCAAATTCAGTACTCCCCACTTTAGTATCCCCAAACTTCTACAACACTACTTCACACCCTCCAACTTCAGTACTCCCCAAATCCCGACCCACCAACTTAGTCATACCAAATTTCGATTCCCACTTTAGGCTCCCCCAACTTCAGTCTCCCGAAAATTTTGTACTCCCCAAACTTTAGTCCTACCCAAATACGTAATCCCCAAACGCAGACTCAACCAACTAGGTACTCCAAACTTTCGACTCCCCAAAATACAGTATCCCTAAAATTCAGTCTCACCCAAAATTGGTAAATCCCAAACCAGCTCACCCCCTAGGTCCCCCAAAATCGTACTCACCCAATACAGTACTCCCCAAATTGTTACCCAACTGAGATAAAATTCTATCAACAATAGTTTAATTCGTATTTTATGTTTTAAATTCGAACACCCCCTAAATTAAACCGACAACCCCCCAAGGCCCCCTTTGATCCCCAAAACCAACCCCCCTTTCATTTCCCCCTTCGTACCACCCCAATAAGTTTAAAAGTACTCCCCAAATCAGAACCCAACTAAATCCCAAAACCCCCCCCACTCCCCCCCCCTACCCCCCAAAATAAATTCTCTTTCCCCCAATACAGTCCCCCAAATTCAGTCCCCCCCAAAAACCCCGTTTCTCCCTACTTCAGTACCCCCCCCCCCCCAAAATTTTGTACTCACCCAATACAGTACTCCCCTTTAGTTCCCAAATTTAGTCTCACCCAACTACTTCCCCAAAATTATTCCAAATTTTAAAATCCCCCCAAAATTCGTCCTCACCAAAACCCTTTCCCCAAACCCGTTCCCAATCAGGACCCCAAATTCGTACCTCCAACTCATCTCCCAAATTTTATACCACCAACACAGTATCCCAAACTTTAGTTTACTCCCCAAACTTCAGTACTACCCAAAAATCAGTACTCCCCAAACTTCTACTCACCCAACTACAGTATCCCAAACTTCAGTCTACCAATACGTACTCCCTAAATTCGTATCACCCAACACGTACCCCAAAATTCATACCCCCAACTACAGTACTCCTAAACTTCAGTACCCAACCCCAATTTCAGTACCCCTAAACCTTCAGTACTACCAACTACATACTCCCAAACTTCATCTCCCAACTACGTACTCCTAAAAATTCGATACCCAATACGTTCCTAACTTCAGTATCACCCATACGTACTCCCTAAAATTCAGTACCACCAACTACAGTTACTCCCAAACAGACTACCCAACTTCGTACCCAAACTTTTTGTACCCACCCAATTCGTACTCCAAACTTCATACTAACCCCAACTTTTAGTACTCCCCTAAAATTCAGTACTCCCCTCCCCCTACTCCCTAAAAACTTCCACAACCCAATCAAAACTCCCCCAACTTCAGTCTCCCCCAAGCCAGTATTTTCCCTTAAACCCTTCTACTCCCTCAAAATTCGTTTCTCCCCAAAATTTAGACCCACCAATTCAGATTTCCCCCAAAATTTTTTACCCACCAAATTTTAGTCTCACAACTTCAGTACTCCCAACTTTAGTACTCCCCCCTTAGTATCCCCCCTTAAACCCTTTCCCCCTATACCCAACCCCTTCAGACCCCCAACTTCGTACTCCACATCCCATACTCCACCCAAATTTAGTACTCCCCCTTTTAGTACTTCTCCCCCTTTAGGACCCACAACTTCAGTATCCCCCAATTGTACTTTAACAACTTCAAAACTCCCCAACTTCAGAATTCCCCCAACTTTCATACTCCCCCAACTTCGTGCACACCAATTCGACTCCGCCAAAATTCGTACTCCTCCCATTTAGTACTCCCCTTCAGTACTCCTCCCACTTCAGTACTCCCCAACTTCAGTCACCAACAACTTTAAATACCCCCACCCCAAAACTTCAGTAAACCCCCCAACTTTAGTACCCCACCAATTAATTTTTCCCACTTCAGACTCCTCCCCCCCTTTATTACTCCCCCAACTTTAGACTTCCCCTTCATACTCCACCAAATTCAGAAATTCACCAATTCAGTACTCCCCCCAAATTTTTGGTAACCCCAACCGACTCCCCAACTTCATACTCCCCACTTTAGACTCCCCCCAAAATTCAGTTAAAAAACCTCCCAAAACAGACCCCCACTTTTTGACCCCAACAACTTAGACTCCCACCCCCAAAAATCAGTCCCCCCCAAAATTCAGTTAACCCCCCCCCAAAAATTCAGTACTCCCCCCCAAACTTCCCAAAAATTCTCCACCCAAATTTTAGTACCCCCAAAATTTCCTCCCCAACTTCTCCCAAAATCCTCCCCTTAGACTCCCCCCAAAATTCGTCTTTTCCCAAATAAATACCCCCAAACTTCAACCCCCCCACTAATTCCCCCAAAATTTTTCCTTCCCCTTAAAATACTCCCAACTTTAGTATCCCCAATAAATACTCCCCCAATTCAGTACTCCCCAAATGAATTCCCCAAACTTCGTACTCCCCAACTTTAAATTTCTCCCCAAACTTCATCCCCCAACCCCAAAAAGTACTCCCCAAACTTTAGTACTCACCCAACTTTAAAACAGTACTCCCCAAACTTCGTACTCACCCAAAATACGTACCCCCAAACTTCAGTCCCCCCCAAAATCAGTACCCCCCAACTTTAGTCTCACCCAAATAAAATATCCCAAAATTCAGTACTCACCCAATACAGTCTCCCCCCAAACTCAGTCCTCACCCAACTAATTTTTCCCCAAACTTTATATCCCCAAAAAAGGGATCCCCAAATTCAGTCCCACCCCCTACAGTACTTTCCCCTAAAATTCAGTACTACCAAAATACGTACTCCCCCAAAATTCATACTCACCCAAATGGGAAACCCCCCAAAATTCAGTCCCTTTTACCCAACACAGTACTCCCCAAATTCATCCACCCAACAATACTCCCCCAAACTTCATCCACCCCCAAAAACCCGTCTCCCCCAAAATCAGCCCCCCCAACTCGTATCCCCAAAATCAGTTCTCCCCCCAAATTCAGTCTCCCCCAATCAGTCTCCCCAAACTTCAGTACTTTCCCCCCTTATTTACTCACCCAACACAGTATCCCCAACTTCAGTTCTTTACCCCAATACAGTCTCCCAAACTTTAGTCCTCACCCAACTAAGTACTCCCAAACTTAGTCTCACCACTACGACTCCCAAACTTTCTCACCCCAATACAGTACTCCAAACTTCAGTCCACCAATACAGTCTCCCCCCAAATTTAGTACCACCAATACAGTCTCCCAAACTTCAGTCCCCCCAAACTTTTCATCTCACCCCAAATTCAGTACTCCCAAACTTATACTCCCCCCAAAAGTATCCCCAAACCAGTCTCCCCAAATACGTACTCCCAAATTCAGTCTCACCCAACTACAGTACTCCCAAACTTCAGTACTCACCCAACAAGTACTCCCCCAAAATTCAGACTCCCCAAATCAGTATCCCCAACTTCAGTTTAAAATTTTAACCCCAACCAGTACCCCCAAACTTCATCTCACCCCCTACAGTACTCCCCCCAATTCAGTCCCACCAACTACGGTACTCCCAAAACTTCAGTACTCACCCACTACGTACTCCCAAACTTCAGCCCCCCCAAACAGTTCCCAAACTTCAGATCACCCCAAAACCGTACTCCCCCAAAATTCAGTTCACCAATCAGTACTCCCCCCAAAATCATACCACCCAACTACGTCTCCCAAACTTTAGTACTCACCAATAAGTACTCCAAACTTCAGTCTCACCCCCAAATCGACCCAACTTAGTTCACCCAACTACAGTACTCCTAAAAATTCGTACTACCAAAATACAGTACTCCCTAAAAATTTTGTACCACCAAAAACAGTCCCCAAAATTCATACCACCAATCGTCCCCCCAAATTTATACTCCCCAAATACAGATCCCAAAATTTGTATCCCCAAAATCAGTACCCCAAACTTCAGTACTCCCCAACTCAATTTTAAAATTCCCCCAACTACAGTACTCCCAAACTTTAGTCCCCACCAACACAGTACTCCCAAACTTCGTCTCACCCAACTACAGTATCCTAAACTTCAGTACCCCCAAACATAATCCCAAAATTTTAACCCCACCCCAAAACGTACTCCCCAAACTTCGATCACCCCTCAGTACTCCCAAAAATTCAGCCACCAACTACGTTCTCCCAATTTAGTTCACCCAAAAACAGTATCCCCAAATTCAGTACTCACCAAATCAGTACTCCCCAAAATTAGTTCCCCTAACTTAGTACTCCCTAACTTCAGTTTTTAAATCACCCAAAACATACCCTAAAACTTCTACACAACTTCAACTCCCCCAAAATTCGACCCCCAACTCCCGTCTCCCCCAATTCGTACTCCCCCAAATTCAGTCTCCCCACTTCGGATCCCCCCAAAATTCGTACCCCAAAATTCGTACTCCCCAACTTAGTACTCCAAAACTTCAGATTCCCCCAACTTTTTAAATCCCCCAACTTTTAGTCTCACCAACTTCAGTACTCCGCCAACTTCAGTACCCCCCCCAAACTACCCGTACTCCTACTTCAGTACTCCACCAATTATAACCAAACTTCAGTACTCCACCAACTCAGTACCCAAACTTAGTACTCCCCCAATTAAGTACTTCCCCCCACTTCGACTCCCCAACTTCATACTCCCCAAAATTCAGTTTTTCAAAAAACTACATTAAAACCAAACTTTAGTACTCCACCAAATCAGGCTTCAAAATTCAGTACTCCCCCAATTTGTACCCCCCCCACTTTTAGTATCCACTTCAGTACTCCTCCCCCCTTCGTACTCCCCCAATTTGTTCCCCAACAAACTTCAGATTTTAAAAATTTATCCCCCCTACTTCAGCACCCCAAAATTCGGGGATCCACCAAATCATTCTCCACCAACTTTGACCCCCCCCTTCATACTCCCAACTCAGATCCCCCCTTCTACTCAAACTCACCCCTCGTACTCCCAAACTTACCCCCCCCTCCCCCCAACCATAAAAACCCCAAACTTCAACCCCCCCCTACGTACCCCCAAACTTCATCCCACCCAAAAGACTCCCCCAAAATTTTAAAACACCCCCTCTACAAATCTTCAGTCCTCACCTAACTCCGTACTCTTCCTAAACTTCAGTACCACCCAACTACGTCTTCCCTAAACTTCTGTACTCAACCAACTACAGTACACCCTAAACTTCAGTACACATCCAACTACAGTTCTCCCTAAACTTCAGTACTCATCCAACTAGAGTACTCCCCAAACTTCAGTACTCACCCAACTAGAGTACTCCCCAAACTTCAGTACTCACCCAACTACAGTACTCCCTAAACATCAGTACTCACCCAACTAGAGTTCTCCCCAAACTTCAGTACTCACACAACTAGAGTACTCCCCAAACTTCAGTACTCACCCAACTACAGTACTCCCCAAACTTCAGTACTAACCCAACTAGAGTACTCCCCAAACTTCAGTACTCACCCAACTACAGTACTCCCCAAACTTCAGTACTCCCCAAACATCAGTACTCACCCAACTACAGTACTCCCCAAACTTCAGTACTCACCCAACTACAGTACTCCCCAAACTTCAGTACTCCCCAAACTTCAGTACTCACCCAACTACAGTACTCCCCAAACTTCAGTACTCACCCAACTACAGTACTCCCCAAACTTCAGTCCTCACCCAACTACAGTACTCCCCAAACTTCAGTACTCACCCAACTACAGTACTCCCCAAACTTCAGTCCTCACCCAACTACAGTACTCCCCAAACTTCAGTACTCACCCAACTACAGTACTCCCCAAACTTCAGTCCTCACCCAACTACAGTACTCCCCAAACTTCAATACTCACCGATCTACAGTACTCCCCAAACTTCAGTGTTCACCCAACTACAGAACTCCCCAAACTTCAGTACTCCCCTAACTTCAGTAGTCACCCAACTACAGTACTCCCCAAACTTCATTACTCACCCAACTACAGTACTCCCCAAACTTCAGTCCTCACCCAACTACAGTACTCCCCAAACTTCAGTCCTCACCTAACTACAGTACTCCCTAAACTTCAGTACTCACCCAAGTACAGTACTCCCCACACTTCAGCACTCACCCAACTACAGTACTCCCCAAACTTCAGTACTCACCCAACTGCAGTACTCCCCAAACTTCAGTCCTCACCCAACTACAGTACTCCCCAAACTTCAGTACTCACCCAACTACAGTACTCCCTAAACTTCAGTACTCACCCAACTACAGTACTCCGCAAACTTCAGTCCTCACCTAACTACAGTACTCCATAAACTTCAGTACTCACCCAACTACAGTACTCCCTAAACTTCAGTACTCACCCAACTACAGTACTCCCTAAACTTCAGTACACATCCAACTACAGTACTCCCTAAACTTCAGTACTCATCCAACTACAGTACTCCCTAAACTTCAGTACTCACCCAACTACAGTACTCCCTAAACTTCAGTACTCACCCAACTACAGTACTCCCTAAACTTCAGTACTCATCCAACTACAGTACTCCCTAAACTTCAGTACTCACCCAACTACAGTACTCCGCAAACTTCAGTACTCACCCAACTACAGTACTCCCTAAACTTCAGTACTCACCCAACTACAGTACTCCCTAAACTTCAGTACACACCCAACTACAGTACTCCGCAAACTTCAGTACTCATCCAACCACAGTACTCCCTAAACTTCTGCACTCACCCATCTACAGTACTCTCTAAACTTCAGTACTCACCCAGCTACAGTACTCCCTAAACTTCAGTACTCATCCAACTACAGTACTCCCTAAACTTCAGTAATCACCCAACTTCAGTACTCCACTAACTTTAGTACTCCACTAACTTCAGTACTCCATCAACTTCAGTACTCCACTAACTTCAGTGCTCCACTAACTTCAGTACTCCACTAACTTCACTACTACACTAACTTCAGCACTCCTCCAACTTCGGTACTCCACCAACTCCAGTACTCCACCAACTTCGGTACTCCACCAATTGCAGTACTTCTCCCACTTCAGGACTCCAGCAACTTCAGTACTCCACCAACTTCAGTACTCCATCAACTTCAGTACTCCACCAAATTCAGAATTCCACCAACTTCAGTACTCCACCAACTTCAGTGCTACACCAACTTCAGTACTCCGCCAACTTCAGTACTCCTCCCAGTTTAGTACTCACCACTTCAGTACTCCTCCCACTTTCCCACTTCAGTACTCCACCAACTTCAGTACACCAACAACTTCACCTCCACCCTTTTATTCCCCACCAATTA
>NW_026464836.1:0-12449 GCF_026875155.1 Cherax quadricarinatus
TTTCAGACAAACTGTGTCCCTATTATTGAACGCGCCCCTATTTTCGGACGCGCGGGTAGGGACTGTCTGCCGCCCGCTCTGTCCGCGTCCCCGCACAGGCGCGTGAGCAGTCTAGCTTTTTTTATGCTTGGGGTGAACACTAACCTGCGCTCTCATTCACGCATTTACGATTTATTTCATTGTGTTAGTGCTTGTGGGACTGTGAAATAAGCTGCCAGGGCCCCAAAAGAAACTTGCTATTGGTACCCCTGTGGTAAGAAAGTGAGAAACACCATAGATGTGAAGAAGGAAATAACACAGAAGTATGAGAGTGGTGTGAGACTTGCTGAGCTTGCCAGGATGTATGGGAAAAACAAGTCGACCATCGGTTCTATCCTGTCAAAGAAAAAAAAAATCAAGGAAGCTGATGTTGCAAAAGGTGTTAATATAGGGAGTGGTTTGAGGTGCCTTCTTCAAAGATTAAGGAGATTTGTGCCAATTTGAATGAAGTCCAAATGTTTGTGCAGAAAGTACCCACCCTGAGCAAGCTGAAACAAGCCATCTTTGCAACGTCCCATTTTAGGAAATTTTAAAGAGCCGCCAGAACAGAGGACTGGGACAGTTATTTTGTGAGACAGGGGTCCCAGTGACTCTCAAGCTGGTCCTGTGGCATTAAAAGACAGAGAAGGGAAGTAACCCCAGAGAGGGATTTGATACCTGAAGTCCTCATGGAGGGGATTCTCCTTCCAAACACCACCCCAACTCCCTCTAATCCTCCTCCCTATCTTCCAGATGCCATCACCAATCTTCAATAAGGTAAGAAAAAAATGTTAATTTTATATGTATTACTATACATAATTAAAAACTATAGTATTTGTTGTATGTAAAACTGTAATTAAATCTCTATAAAATGTATTTTTTGTGTGAATATTTTTGGGTTTCTAGAACGGATTAATTGTATTTCCTTTTATTTCTTATGGGAAATATTGCTTCGAATTTCAGACTTTTCGATTTAGAACTAGCTCCGGAACGGATTAAGTTAAATTTTTAGAGGTTCCACTGTACATGTAGTGCAAAGGTGACATTAAAACAATATCAAAGATGTTGACACAAAACCCCCACCATTATAGTATGCTCCTCTCTTATCAACAAATTCGTTTACCGATGAGGTCTTAGGAACAGAACTCCATCATAAAGTGAGGAGGCTGTACTTAGAAAAGGGGTAAGAATATTTTGTTGCATTTATGGATTTAGAAAAGGCATATAACAGTGAAAAAGGGGAGTAATGTAGCAGACATTGCTAATGTATTGGGAAAAGACGTAGGTTTACTAAAAGTAGCAAATATTTTTGTGCATGGAGTGAGGTTCATGTTAATGTATGTAAGAAGGAAGAGGACTATTTTCTAGTAAAAGTAGGTCTTAGACAGCAATTGTGATGTCACTATGGTTAACAATATTAAAGGGGGAGGGGGGGTTTTAACAAAAAAAAAAAAGTGAACCCTAGGGTGTTGAAGAATTAACATGTAATGAATCCAATACAAAGTGGGATGTATCACAGTTGCACTTTGCTTTGGGGACAGTTCTTTTAGAGGATTCCGAAGAGTAACTGCAAAGGTTAGTTAATGAAATTTTTTGGGGGGTATGTCAAAGAAGGATATTCACACTGAAAATATAAAAAGCACAAGGTGATGACAGTAACAAAAAAGTCTAAGCAATGAAAGACTGAATAACAGACTGGAGGGAGGGAGAATAGAGGAAATGATGTGCAAATTTACAAATTTGAGAGTGGACATATTGGTAGGTGGGCTCATGAAAGATGAGTCGAGTCACAGAATGAGAAAAAAAATAGGTACGTATGTGATGTGTTGAGGCATCTGTGAAAGAAAAAAATGGAATGCTGGAGAGTATAGTGGTCAAACATTTATAGGGGTGTAAGCATGGGATTTAAATGTTGCAGCAAGAAAGAGGCAAGAATTCAGAATGCAGAAACTGGAAGACTGTGGGGTTACCAAAGGTATAATTCAGAGGGCTGACGAGGAGTTAAGTTGGTCTGGACATTCAGAGAGGATGGAACAAAATAGGATGATTACAAAGGAGTATAAATCTGGGATGGAGGGAAAGAGGTAGAGGGTGGAGGCAAAAGAGCTTTAGAGTGCTAAGATCTTGGACATCCAGTGGGCCTAAGTGAGTGCATTACATAGGAGTGAATGAAGACAAGTGATTTTTATGATTTAATGTGCCATTGGAAAGTGAGCAAGGTAACATTTATGAAGGAATTCAGGAAAATCAGTTAGCGAGACTAGAGTCCTGGAGGTGGAAAGTACAATGCCTGAACTCTGAAGGAGGGTGAAGATGTTCCAGCTCAGAGGGTCATCTGAAGTATGATGTTAGTGTACTTCTGGCAAGACTGAATGACTAAATGAATGACTGGTGAGTGTGTTTTCCCTCTAGATGGAAGATGGCCATTAGGTGTAACAAGAAAAAAAAGATCTTGACCAAATTCTACTAAATAAATATCAATGTAAATGGTGAAAATAATGGAGAAAAATATAGAATACAACTGTAAAAAATGATAATTAATAAATCTACAGTTCAATCTCTACCAAACAAATATGAACCCCTCTATATATGCAAAAAATTAACTTACATGAAATATTAATGCATTAGTGAAAAAAAAATGTAAGAAACTAACTTCTGAAAAATAACTGGTTTGACTTTTTACAATGATTGAGTTGGCAAATCAGTATGTAAGAAATTAACCACTTCCCAGTTTCTCCATTTGCAAGTAATGTTCATAAGGCAGATGTTTGAGAGTAAGGAACCCTGTGTATATTCTCTGCACACAAACACTAACAGTGACTGCAATAAAAATTAATGCACAAATTTTCAAATTATCATATGAACTAATTCTTAGTACATGGTTCACCGTACATACTGAATGACTTTGCTCACTCTCTGGACAATGCTGACACAGCTACCTCACTATCACTCTCAAACAGGACCAGTTTCTTGCTAACTACAAAATAATATTGTCCAGAACAACCACATCAGGGCTGGGAACAACACAAAGCTAATGAATCAAAGAGGAAAACAGATACAGAAGAAAATGTTTAGTGGCAGAAATAATTCAAATTTTTGACACCACATAAGAGATCCTCTTGAAAAACCCTATTACTGAGGGAATTGGACATGAATGCATGTACTTAGGAGATCTTTATTAAAAACCTTTTGGTCTTGGACCATGATCACTTCAATACATCTAGGTCCAAGGACTGAAACATCTTCAATAAAGCTGTCCATTTCCATCAAGTTGTCAGCTGTCATTTTTCTTCTGTCTATAAAACTACTGCATGAAATCAGACTATTTCATATAAGACAAATCTTCTTTTTTACCAAGTTCCCTTCCTCTTACCCTGTTGTAGAGGGATACACAAGCTCATACTTTTAATTCCATTCATTAAAACTTTAGTTGATCCTGAGAAAAATGTCATTAAGAACAAAGGCCTGTCTTTCCAAATTAAACTTATTATCATCTACATGAGGAAATACTAAACCTAGGGAGTTCTACAGTGCCTGGGAAATGGGAAGTACTCAGGCCTGATCAAAGGGAAGATAACATCAATTCCTTGGGCAAAGAGCCCTTCACTGACTTCAAGAAAAAAAAAAAAAAAAAAAAAAAAAAAAAAAAAAAAAAAAAAGACACCTCCCTCTCCCTTGAATTCAAACTATAAATCTCTGAAATATAAAGAAAATAATTTAGAAAGATGCTGAATATAAACATCTAAACAAGATTTAAGTCTATTATAAAATATGGCAGTAAGTCAGTGTTTCAGCAAATTCAACCCAAGATGCATTTTAAACATCAAAGTTTAAAAGAATGGCTTTACAAGTGAATTTTCAATAATGCATATTAAATATTAATAGCACACACAGAGCAAGGATATACAAATTACTGTAATTATAAGTCAACCTATAATATCTATAAACGTCTGAGCATTGGCACCATCCAAAAGGCAATTTCTTTCAACAAAACAATAATGTAGTTGTACATGAATGGTATACCAAAACAATATCATACCTATATACAGTCAAATCCCCAAACTATCAGGATTTGTAATTCATGAGATTCAATAACACCTTACAATGTATTCAGCAGAGGGCATCTTGTGAATAGTTTTGATTTACTAAAAGTTTTTTTTTTTTTTTTTAACTTGATTGATGACCCCTAAATTGAAAATTATTCATAATTTTTTTTTCAAAGGGTGCTTATTGATATCTACTTGCTCGATTTTTTTCTTTCTGGTTATTCTTTCTTATAAATGTCAATATCAATCAAATCAGGGCAGTATTTTTAAGAGATATTACCCCTGAAAGAAAAATTAAAAAAAAAAAAAATATATAAACATATTTTTTTTTTTGGGGTCCACCTCTGGTGTAAATTGTGAGACCCAAAGCCTCGGGGAAGCGGATAAAAAGGCATCAAGGAAGAATACTTGGATTTCTTCCTGAAGCCATTTGAATATTCCACTTCCCCTACCACCCCATCTTTTCATTCTTTTTTACCAATGTATTTATACTAATGTATTTATACAGTATTCTCTCCGTATAAATATACGGAGAGAATACTGTATTGCAGATTTCCCCCTCACTTTATGTGGATTCACTATACATGTATGTGGTTTCACTTATATGCAGCAGCCCTTTTTTCTACCAGGAATTTGCTATACACAGTTAAAATTTGCTCTTATGTGATTGGAAGGCAGGTGGTCACTGTTTATTTTGCATGCATTGTTTAGCATGGGGCACTGTGGGGTGATGATACACTGTCAAAGCAACAGTCTCACTTTGTTTGCAGCACTGCTCCGTCTTGCCCATCTCTGTAAGAAATCCCTAGGTGTTTACCATGCAATTATCATTATGGCTTCTCAGCATTCTATCAAACCATCTAGCCTTGCCCTGATCTGCAGAAGAAAGGCACTGGAGACAAAACTGAGATTTTCAATCATTATGATGTCAGAAAGAGTTACACGTGCTTGGGCAAGCATTCAATGTTAGCAAGCCAACTATTCGCTCCATTAAGAAAAGTGCTGAAAGCATTAGTTCTATAATGTAGTCTACACCACTTAATGATAAGGTATCAACTAGAATAAGAAACCCATTGTTGGAGAGGAGAAAATGCTGGCAGTGGAAGACCACAGAAAAAAATGAATCCGTTTTTTCCGCTACCAGGAGTAAGATCCTGAAAATGTATAATCACCTTTTAGAAGATGAAAGTGAGCCTCAGAAGCCCTTCATGGCTAGTAAGCTCTGGTTTGACAGATTCCTTTGGTCTCAAAACCTGCACAACATTAAGGTAACAGGAGAGCGTGCATGTGCTGATCATGTTACTGCTGCAGTTTTCCTGAGGATCTTAAAGCATTTTAACTGCTGAGGGTTATAATCCTAAGCAAGTTCTCATGTAGATGAGAAAAAGAGCCTTCTGAATGCAAATGCTATCTAGGATGTACAACATTCCTTGGAGGAGAAGGTTGTAGGTGGATAAGGGATTCAAGGCAGGTAAGGACAGGCTCAGTGACCTACTGTACAGCAATGCTGCAAGAATGTGTCCTACTGTACAGCAATACTGCAAGTGTGTGTCCTACTGCATAGCAATGCTCCCAAGAGATTTCAAGTGTAAGCCATCGATAGTTTACCACTTCAACCCACATGCACCGAGAAGGCTGAGTAAGAATATGATGCCTCCACACTCAGCGCAAAGTAGAAGGGATGGGTAAAAGGCCAAGCTTTTGACAATTAGTTCATGAAGAATTTCAATGTAAAGGCAGAGCACCACTGCAGAGAATTCAACATAGTCTCAAGGTCTTGCTCGCCTTTGACAATGCCCTTGGATACCCTAAACACCTTGAACATATCAAACTGCCACTAAACACAACCTCACTGATCCAGAATCTTGATCAGGGGGTAACTGAGAAAAACCATGTCCTAGCTATTGGAGGATATAACAACACAATAGGCCAACAGTTCATGAGTGGTGGAAATCCTACAATGTGAGGGATGCAATAAACAACATTAAGTCTTAATGGGACAAAGTGAAGTCTTCTGCCTTGAATGGTGCTTGGAGGGTTTATTGGGGAAGACTGCATTATGTATTAACTTCAAGGGCTTCCCAAAACTGTCAACGAGTGTATGAGTAGTTGAACTGGGATGAGAGGTGGGAGAAGGTGATTTCTCAGCCCTTGAGGAAGATATTATGGAATCTATTAGCTCCAGTTTAATGAAATAAGTGCTTATGACTTCCTTGAGATTTCTACAGTTGAAAAGCAAGAGGACGAAATGCATCTTGAATATATTTAGGACACGAATATGAAGAAGGGTTTCAAAAATGTTTTGCATGAGCCGAGTGTCTCCCCAAATTTTTCATGGACACTGACCATAGCCTGGAGAGGAACCTGAAGTTCAAATGTACTAAAACACTACCCTTAGTGTTTACAAGGAGGTGTATGTTCAGAAGCAATGAATTACAACACAGTCCTCCATGTTGCAAGTCCTGAATCTCCTTCACCTACACCCAGCCCAAACTCCAACTGACCCATCCATCTCTACTTCTCCACAGGTGTTTCTGATGACAGCTCATGCACAAGTCTTCATCTCTTGATGTCACCCTGCCTCCTACAGGTGATATGGGGTGTGACCTTAACCACTCAGCACCAGCCTCTCCTTACACCAGCTAACCTTTCAAACACCTCCCTATACCTCCACATTCACTCATGCTTGTGTACCTGCTGCTGATGCAGAGTACCACTGCATAATTTTTCCATTTTTTCAACCAAATTCATTTCTTTTATGTATGTGACCATTTGATGACTGTGATAAGCACTCTTATTTTGGTAAATATCAGTGAAAAAATGTGGGACTGGGAAAGTCTTGGAATGAATTTCTATATTTTACACGTTAAAATAGGTTCACTTTATATAATTTCACGTTATGCACCATCGGCCAGGAATGCATACTAGGTTCAAGAGATCTTAGGAAATAATCCTAACAAATTTGGAAATTTAACTGCATGTTTCTTGACTATCACAGTACAAGCTATGACTTTTGTGATAAATAAGCCACCATCATAGATATATGTAATCCTTCACAATTCATTTCTTTTACAGTACTTTACAAGATTTGCAAACATGTAGAATACTCTTTAAAAATACAGTAGAAGGTTTATGAAGTAGAACATACCAGTTTCTCTGAAAACTGGAAAAATATGTGCTTCTTGAGTAATGCAGACGTGCTGGTTTCCACAGTAAATAAAGTACGTACTAAAGTTTACGAAAAGACAAGTATGCTGGTAAATTATTTAGGTACCTATCTTCCACAAACAATTGTGTTTGAGGTAATTCTAGATAAGCTATTTTCTACAAAAAAAAAAAAAAAAAGTTTTTACAAATGTTATACAATATATGTAGATCAACCAAATTCACAAATACCATTGTAGGCTCTTCAACAGATTCTGTTCGTCACAGTGGAAACTATTATTACACCGGCATATACAATTTTCACCCGGCATACTGAAAAATATAGGAACACAATTTTTCACCTTGTACATTCAAATCTAGGAACATATTTACCAAATTCCAAGATCAAAGAATATTATTTTCTGATTTGTTTTCAAAGAATTCTTAAAGCTCTTACATTAATCCATTTTTTGAGAGAACATACTAACAAAAATTAACTATACATATTGCAAGTACAATATAGGCAGACCATGCCATGCACTTCTATTCATTCATAAAAATCAAGTGTAATGCAAATTATAAGAGAACAGAACATGTTCTCCACAGATTTAGCATTATAAATAATGGCAACATTTCAGGTGGACCTTGGGAAACTATAAAAAAAAAAGAAGAGACAATAATCCTAGTGAGTGAGAGAGGACTGCTTTGTGTATTACTGTCATATTATATTCTTATTAAATAGTTTTAGCCATCTCTGACAGGACCAGCTGCTGTAGATAAGTACAAAGGATTCATACAGAAATAAGGAATGTAAAAGACAAGTGATGTGAGTTGATTATATATAAAATACCAATGATAAAAAGTAATTTCAAGTTTGTGTGTTGAGTCTTGTTGATTTCTTAAACACATAAGACAAGACAGTCTAGGAACCAAGCAAGCCAAGGCAAGAGAGGGAAAAAAGAGGAAGAAAATGGCTGCTGTTTTTTATTGAAATTCTTACTTATTCCGGACAAAAGAGTCTAGTGTAAGAGCCACTGACAAATCAGTACTGAGGACTCAGAGAAGCGAGAGGAGCAAAGTGATTACAGATAAAATAAAAAAGACACAAGGCTATGAAAAGTTATGATGGACCGAGTCAGATCAATCCCTTAATTAAGCTTAGAATCTCACTACAACCTTTTATTTTTTTTGTGATCAGCTCATGCCATTACATTCAATTTTTTTTCATGCTATATGAGCTGTCTCAACTACAAATATCTATTGTTAGTTGCTCCTGCACTGCATTTGTCAGATAAGGATAAAAAATTTATTTAAAAATTGAAACAGAGTGGTCTTCTCACTGTCTTGACTTCATTTCTAATAAGTCTGTGGATTAGCAAGCCCAACCCATCTAACTGACCTTATGGTCGCTCACACTTGACTTGCCTCTCGCTGCTACGTAAGTCCTTTTACTCGTTTACATTTACTGCTTCTCTCAGAGATAGTTAAAGGAATTTACCAAGAAAATGGCAGAAATAATGCAGAAAAGCCCTTTCTTTCAATTACTAGCTTTCGCTATTTATATCTCTATATCTATATCTCTCTATCTATATCTATCTATATCTCTCTATCTATATCTCTCTATCTATATCTCTCTATCTATATCTATCTATATCTATGTATCTATATCTCTCTCTATCTATCTATCTATCTATATCTCTCTATCTATATCTCTCTATCTATATTTCTCTATCTATATCTCTCTATCTATATCTCTCTATCTATATCTCTCTATCTATATCTCTCTATCTATATCTCTCTATCTATATCTCTATCTATATCTCTATCTATATCTCTATCTATATATCTCTCTCTATCTCTCTCTCGTTTACTTGCCACCATAAGGCAAGTGTTTTGTGGTGTTTTTAATAAATCATGCATTATTGAAAGAAGACACAATAACTTAAATCAGTGTAATGCAAGGACTTCTTGTATGCTGTTCAACTTAACAAAAAAAAATCTTCTTGAACACCATGTATCACAACATTACAACTCAAAGCAAATACCTAGAATACAAGCCAAGTATTTTTAATGCACACCTTTCCCATAAATAAAGCAACCATACTAATGTTGTGTGTGTGTAATAACAAATGAAATATTCTTCATTTTGTATTGGTATATAAAGAGGAAGAGTTTCCGGTACAGCAATATGAAAATCCAACAAGAAGAAATCAATCCTGAGCTTAAGAATGAGGCATTTAAAAATTTATAATTTATAAAAAATTGTGAGGCATCTGATAAAATTTATAATTTATAAAATGTTTTTCAAACCTGAAATAACCTCAGATCTCTAAATTTGCAAATATTATAAAATTGGAAAAACCCTTTCCCATAGAATTGAACCTGCATAAATCTGTTCTATAAAGAACCTCTTGGTTATACCTAACACCAAAAAAAAGCTCAGAAAGGTATTCCATTTCCTTTAGACTTGAAATAAAAATGTTGATTTTAAGAAGAAATGGACAACTGAGAACCTTTTTACATAGAATTCCTGGCAATTCATGTAGATGTGGGCATCAGATGTCCTGTAAACAATAAAATTTAAATTTTGTACATTAGACATATAAGAAAAGGTCTATGATATGAAATACAGAAATAACATACTTAATCTTAAACCATACCTAAACTACATGTATTGGTTGAACTATACTCATGGGCCCATTTTATTAGGGGTACCCTTCAGTACTGATAGTGTCCCTCTTTGTCCCCAGAACAGCCTGAATTCTTTGTGGCATAGATTCAACAAGGTGCTGGAGACATTCCTTAAAGATTCGGGCCCCCATGTTGAAAATAAGCACCCAAAAAAGTTACTCCCTGATTTATTGGCTGCACATTCATGCTGCGAATCTCCCATTCTGCCCTGTCCCAAAGGGGTTTATGTTAAATTCTGATCCCTACCTCTCAAGGGCAGAGCAGAAAAATTTTGATTTGTCAGACCAGGTGATGTGTTTCAAATCGTCAACTTTCCAGTTTTTTCCGAGTCAATGCCCACTGTAGCCTGTTTCCAGTTCTTAATGTCAGGATGGGCCACTGAGTGTCAGTAGAATATTTTTCAATTTGGTCTCATATAACTCCACATGAAGATTGCTCAAACTTTATTTAGGGAATTATCCATACCATCCCGTTGTTAAGAACATGAAAATATAACAAAGAAGGAACAATGCAAACAAACCTTCTGGGCCATGCAGGGGAGGTCCAAATCTCCTACCAGCTTAAGCCAATGCCTTAACCTATCAGGTCAGTCACATTCACTTAACCCTTTCAGGGTTTCCGACGTACTAGTATGGCTTATGCACCAGGGTATTGACGTACTAGAAATGCCAAATTCTAGCGCCCCTTTAAATTTAGCGAGAGAAAGCTGGTAGGCCTACATATGAAAGAATGGATCTTTGTGGTCATGTCACAGCATAAAAATAAAATCCTGCAGCACACAGTGCGTAATGAGAAAAAAAAAAAGCTTTGACCGTGCTTTGGTTTAAAAAAAGTGACTTTGCTCTGTATTTTCGTATGGGATTTATGGTTGAATTCTAGTTTTCCTGGTCTCATTTTATAGAATGGATGACATATTACAGAAATTGAGATGATTTTGATTGGTTTCACAATGAAAAGTACCCTGAAACTGAGCTCAAATTAGCAGAAATGTTCGATTTTTGCCAAAGTTCAAAAGTAAACAAATCATGCCAAGGGTCCAATACACGTCAACTAGCAAGTCTAATATTCTTTCACAAGTGAGCTGAAATTATTTATAACCATTTCTACACTAATGCAGTAGTCTGCATAACAGTAAATCTTCTATTTTTTGTGAGAATAAAAATTCAAAGTGGAAAGCAAAAGAAATGTAAGAGGGGCCTGGGACATGACTAATGAACAGAAGAAATGTTATTTTAGTGCCAGGAATGTCTGTCTTGTCTATTCTGAACCCTATATGGAAATTGGCATCTTTTGAAATTTGTGTGAAATTGGGAAAATTACTAATTTCTGACCGCTTACTGTATAGTTGAAATCGGTAAATGGGCGGTTTCTTGTACTATTCGATAGAAAAAATGGATTCTAGCAAAACAGTTATGTTTTTTGTCGACTAGTACACTGGAATTGGGCCGAAAATGGGGCTCAAAGTGGGCGAAATTGCCAATGCGTAAACATCGTCGAGACTGCTAACTTCACAAGAGCATAATTTCGTACATTTTCCATCAAATTTCAAACTTTGGTGTCCATTATGATCGGGAAAAGAATCTCTATCTTTTCATAAGAATATTTTTTTTTCCCCAAAAATTTTCGACCCTGAGAACGAGTTAAGGAGAGGGCCTCCCTTGACCCTGAAAGGGTTAAGGAGGAGCACAGCATCTGACCCTAGTAGCACAAGCTAGTCAGGTCCAACTCACACCCACACACACCCACTTGTGCATTTATCCAACCTATTTTTAAAACTACACAATGTCTTAGCTTCTATGACGGTACTCAGGAGTTTGTTCCACTCATCCACAACTATTGCCAAACCAGTGCTTTCCTATATCCTTCTTGAATCTTAATTTTTCCAATTTAACCATTGCTGCAAGTCCTGTCTATGCTAGATATTTTTAGCACACTATTTACATTCCCTCGATAAATTCCCGTTTTCCATTTATACACCTCAATCATATCCCCTCTAATTCTATGCCTTTCTAGAGAGTGCAGATTCAGGGCCCTCAGTCTATCCTCATAGGGAAGATTTCTGATACATAGGATCAACTCTGTTGTCCTCCTTTGTACGTTTTCCAGTGCATTTATATCCATTCTGTTTTACGGTGACCAAAACTGTGCAGCATAATCTAAATGAGGCCTAACCAAAGACATACAGTGGAACCTCAGCTTACGAACGGTCCACCATGCAAATTTTTCAGGATAAGAACCATCGTTCAGTCGATTTTTTGCTTCTGGATACGAACAAAATACAGGTACCATCCAACTTATGACCAAGCTTGGTTCCGACCAACCGGTCATAAGTCAAAATGGACGTAAGTCGAACCTTTGAAAATTGCCAACATACTGAGTAGGGCATAATGTCAAATGTTTCCTATATAAACTACCTACATAATACTGTAATGTAATGTACAATCATTATTTCATTCTCTTTACCGTGGGTGCGGGAGGGAAGGGGAGCGATTGGTGGAATGATGATGTGAAGAGAGTAGTAAGGGGGAAAAAGTTAGCAAGAAAAAAAAG
>NW_026464837.1:0-2500 GCF_026875155.1 Cherax quadricarinatus
CGCGAGAGTCGGGGGGCATGGGCCCGAGCCCCCTGGCTTTGGGGCTCAGGGAACATTGGTTGCACCCATTAAATGGGGTTGATGCCCTGTTAGGAAAAATTACCTTTTCACAAAAAATTTTGGCCACAAAACCCCGGGTTCCGGTTTCGGCATTGGGGGGACGGGGGGGCCCGGGACCCGCGGAAAATTCCCTTTCCCCTCTAAAAAACCCCAAGGGGGACCGAAAAAAACCGGCGAAAACCCAAACCCTCCCCGGATGGCCTCTCTTTGGGTTTACATAATTTACAGAATTTTCGAAAAACCCTTAAAATTTCGAGGTGGCAGCACTCCCCCCACGGGGGTTTGTTGGGCGGGGATGTCAATGCCCTCCCCCCAATTTTTTCTTTGTCTCCCCTAAAAAAGCACTGGGGGGCCCCTTGCGGCTGTGCTGGGGAGGCCCCTGAGATCGCCCCCCTAAAAAATGGGGAGCCAGCCCCCTGGGTGGCCGTTTGGGGACGTCCATCATTTTCAGGTGGTTCTCTCGATGGAGAGGGGGGGGTGGGTTTTGAGTGGTAAAGTGGGTAGGGGTGGTCCCCAATACCCCCAAAATTTAAAAAAAAGGCCGATGGCGGCTTCCGGGAGGTCACTGGCATGGTAGGCAAAAATTCTATAAACGTGACTGGTGGTTTTAAAATTAAGGACATCAGGGAGAAAAACCACCCATCAATGTCGTACACAAGATGCACAGGCATAATCCCTGGTTGGGGTCCTGCTCTCTTGGGGAAGGGGTGCGCATCACGCTATGTCTCCACAGGGCCCCGGAACTAATAGGTTCGAGGGTGTGCCTCCTCAGCTACCCCCTCACCTTTCCTGAGATTTGGACAAGTTACGATTGGGCCCCTGGGCAGTGTCTCAGTGTGGGTCGGTTGAACCCCGAACCCCCCAACGGGGGCAAAACGTCTGGTGACCTTTTTCCTCCGGCGGCCTTGGCTCAACTGCCTCAGATCTCCAGGGCCTCCGCCACCCTCCTTCCCAGAAGGGATGAGGTAATCCAAGCGGGATCCAGGGTAAGGGCGTCTGGATAAGACTTCGCCGACCAGGAGCTCCCGGTAGCCCTTTAATCTCATCAGGACACTGCACCGGGGGGATATGGTACACTATGGCATGATCACCCCGGTATGGCCATTCTGGCATTCACTGTCCCGGGGGTCGTCAACCGGATTGGCGGCTGGCAACCCCTGTTGATGGGGGGAGGCTGAATTATGTTCTAACCCCGGGGGACCGGCAGTGTAAACCCCTTCCCTCCCCTTTGAAACTCGAAGGTGTCTAAAAGGGATGGTGTTGGAGCCCCTGGGGTGGGTTGGGCCCTCCTCATAAAACCTCTATGGTTCCCCAGGGAGGGGGCATTTCGAACCTTCCCACCTACTCCCGGGCTTTGGGGTTGGACGCCCAAGCCCACATTGTTGTCTTTCTTGAACAAAAAGCTTTTGGGTACCCCGTGCCCCTGCCACCCTCTCACCTTGCCTGCGGGGGTTTAAAGGAGGCTGCTTTATGGTTCTTTCCCATCCCCAGGACGGGGGGGGGGCCCCTTTCCCGGGCATGTCTTCTCTCAAGACCGGACACGGCACTCCAAGGGGCGGGGGCAAAAATCCCCCCTGTTAAATACGATCCCCATGGGCACCTCCCTTTTCTCCAAGGCCCCTTCCTCCTCAGCACGATGACCTGGCATTTGTCGTATGGAAGCGCCGCTTTTGCAGGGGCCCCAGAGGATCCGATCTTGGGGTTCCCTTGCCGTCAATGGGGGGCAAAATATCTGTGGGAAAATCCAAACCATGATCCTTGCACCGGGTACACAGTCAAGGCTGCAGGTCCTGGGCATTGCCTGGCGTGGGTTCACGTTATTTGGGACCTGGGCATCACTTGAAGGGACCTCACCTTCCAGAAACATGTGCACCCGGGGTTTAGAGGGTCAGGGGGCATTGAGGCCCGGCCCACCGGGGTTGGGGGCCAGCCTCGAGGGCATGAGGTTTTTTTTACATAGGGAATATCTTCCTCTTATATGGGGCATTTGCTCGGTTCACGCCAGACCCCAAACATCAAATCCCTCTGTGATCCAAAAAGGTACGGGCCCTGCTGGGGGGTTCCCAGGGGGGCCAATGCAGTGGCTCTGAACCTTGAGGGGCGCTACCCTCTTGAAGACGGATTCAAGGTAGCTGCCAAGAGATCGCAAAGTACTCCCACCCCAGGGGGTGACAAACTGAAGGATTTGCGGGTTTGCCCGGGACAGGTCTTCCTTGCCAAACCCGGCCGCCGATGGATGTGGTCTGTAGCGATGCCACATGGAAACCCTGCTCAGCTTGCTCCGGGGGAGGCTGCGACAACTGCAGTAAAACACAGGGGTCCCCCCCCTTCGGCACCAAGCTGTTTGCTGTGCCTGGACAACCCACCAACAGCACAGGCATGCACCCGGACATTATGCAACGACTTGCCTGGGTAGCATTGGGGGGTGGGGAAAGGGCCC
>NW_026464837.1:7500-13700 GCF_026875155.1 Cherax quadricarinatus
ATGTTGAGACCAGCACTTTGTGCTATGAGATTGTCTAATTTCCTCGTATATAAACATTCCGTTTTTCGTTTCGTTATTCCCAATCCCCTATATATGCAATCTAGTAAATGATCTTGCCACACAGGTGATACAATATTGAAAACTTTTGCTTGGCTTTTCTAACTTCAATAAATAACATTTTTCTTTCGTGTTTAAGCAGATCAATATTCTTAGTAATCACTAACCTGTGGAGTTGATCAAACGGGGTCGATGACAGATTAAGCAAACTGTTTTGTAAAAGCGATTTCGTTAATACCTATTCACCGAGGCAATTTCGTATAAATACAAATTTTCAAGACGCTTTGTGGGCCTAAAGATGTACAGATTTGAAAGATAAAACAATAAAGCAAGAGGAAGAACAAAGTCCAGAGAACTGGGGTAAGATCTGGCAAGTGGTAATCATACAGGATGCAAAACAACCACGGAAGGAGTAGAATGATAGCTATAGGCCATTCGTGTTCCAATCAACACATCATCAGGAGCTTGCAAAATTGCAGAAGAGATGCGGTCCTCTTGGAACGTATTTTCGTTGACAATCTCCTCCTTTCTGCAAAGCTCCTGATGATGTGTTGATTGGAACACGAATGGCCTATAGCTATCAAAGTTTGGAAGTTAGGAGATGTTGTCCAGAGGGCTGAGCAAGGGTTGTTGAGGTGGTTCGGAGAGAGAGAAGTATACCAGTAAACCATACCCCCGGCCAGGATTGAACCCGCGGTCATAGAGTCTCAAAACTCCAGCCCGTCGCGTTAGCCACTAGACCAGCTAGCCACAATAAGATTCATCCAACTAGGGCTAACGCGACGGGCTGGAGTTTTGAGACTCTATGACCGCGGGTTCAATCCCGGCCGGGGGTATGATTTGTTTGCAATCGTGTCATTACGATTTCTTGAGTCAAGTATACCAGTAACATGAAGCAGTACGTGTTTACGGACCAGGAGGTAAAAGTCCATATGTACAGGTAGCGGAAAACGAGTAAGCAGCAAAGGATTGGTTTCGTCTCCTCAATATATATATATGGAGATATGTTCAAGAACAAGGAAGTTGCACGTAGTAAGACATTGAGGCACAGATGAGAGACTGCCAGTATGTATGTGAAACCTTCTTTCTCTTTGAGACAACTAATTTCTCGTTCTTTTAAGTGATCTTGGCAAAGGCTAGAATAAGCTGGGCGAGCCTCATTACAATTAAGGAAAGACTGAGGTCGGCTGCAGCATATATTGGTATGGTTGGCAGCATCACAGACTGGGTATTCACCTGCAATAATTTGCTGGGTGGACGATGCGACAGCAGTTTCTACACTGTTATATTGTAGGGATTCAATCTCGGACTTAAAGGCGGTGTTCTGCAATATAAACTGACCATGGAAGTTCATGGCAGTCAAAAGTTAAGTAAGCTACACTGCAGCGAAAGCATCTTTGAACGCGGGCAGGTAGTACATTAGTGTTCACTTTTAGAATTGGGAAGTCTTGCTCCAAGAATGTCGGCATCACATGTCCAGAAATTACGCTGAACAATAATTTTAGACAGAACTTTGGTACCAAGGCAGCAAATGAGAGATACGTGTTTTTCAACTGTGGCGGGAAATCGCCTATAGAAAGGAAAGACTGTGAGCCTGACCACAATATCTTACCTTAAAAATGACTCCACCACTTTAAAGAGTATGTAATGAAATATTTTGACCAAAATGGTGCAGGAGTAACTTGCTTATACTATGATCAGAAAGATAGTCAAGTAGGAGATGTCGGTTCCAGAGTGTAAAACTTAGTCCATTGTGTATTTTGAAACGTAGTATGTAAGGGAAGTGAATATCGTGTTGGTCTTTTCTGGGAAGAGTGAGAGGTAAAAGAAGCAGTGTCATCATTTAATGGTCGTGGTCTTTTAGATGTGGTCGCTGAAGTGGTCCATCATGATTTGGGTAGACGATCTGAAAATCGTTCACCAAGATGCCGGAAGCATGGTCAAACGTGCGGAGGTCGGATGTATTAAAGTAATTATGATTAACCTCAATACCAGGAGCAGGTGTTGAAACGTTAGCAGCAGAAGGTACCTGGTCGTTAGAAAAGACCGAAAAATTGTCCGATAATGATATAGGGTTGTAAGAGGATGCTGCAGTAGACAGAGATGTAGGAGGATTAGTTTCATGTATCTGAGGCTCCAAGGTTATGTCACTTTTTTCTTTTTATTTTTTCCGAAAAATATGACAAAAAAAAAAAAAAAAAACGGAAGAGAACGTGGAAGGATAGCTCCTAGGAGAATTGTAAGTCTCAGAAATACCCGTCGGAACATGACAGAACCACAGTGCCGCCAGTAGTGCAGATGCGGCATGAAAACCATGCCATACCCATCCTTCATGCCAGTAAACCAGCAATCCAGGAAAGCAACTTCACAAGTACCGAGCTTACTCAGTTTACAAAAGAGAGGGTGGTCGGATACACGCCACAAGACATACCTCCTTAGGCCACCACCTGCAGGAGTCCGACAGGTAGCCTCCAGAGATACACCCGCCACCCGAAGCTTTTCCCCAGAAGAACGGAATGGGATAGGGGCTTCCCCAGATGATCTAGATTTCACAGCAAATTGCATCACCACCAAGGACCTCAACGGAATGGAATGAACAACGATACTCTTTTCCCCAAACTAGGAACTAGAATGTCTGAGAGGACTCCAAAGACTGAACACAGGAAAGGGAGAAGGACGGTATGGTGAAAGCTGGAGGAACGAGAAATGTCCCGACATGACAGTGACTTTCTTTGTACTTAGCAAATCAAAATTGTAATTACACATTGTAAACTATGCAAAGAAATAAAATCCTTAATTCATAAGTGAAGGATGTAGGACAGGGAAGGGGAAAGGGAAAGTAAGGGGTAATTAGGTTTGGTCCAAGAAAAATTATAGGGTTTAATTCCTCACACCAAGATTTTCTTCACTACAACAAGAAGCCCCCCTTCCATTGAAGAGGATATTATCACTGAATGTTGTAATCCATAGCACATATGAATTCATTAATAATGCAAACCTATTCAACCACACAACATTCTTCTTCGTCTTCACAACATTTTAATTGATGCTACCCTTTTAAAATTCATACTCTAATAATTTACAAATATTTTGCATCCTTATACGTCCATAAGTCCTAATACGTCTGCTTACTGTAATAATCCAGGTCACATAGCACCAACACCTTTATTGATCAAACCTTTAATCATAAGTCTTAGCTGATAAGAGTCAGTTGTTTCCATTATTTACTGAGTTAGGGAATCAAAATGAGAACGGCTGAAAAACCCTACAATGCTTTAAAACATTCCTTCTATTATCCCTAAATTCCTTCCACTCCCTTATACATGCAAATATATATATATTTTTTTTAATAAATGCAAGAAAAAAAAATAATAATTTGATTAAGTGTAAGGTATGATAATACATGTTGCCTCATTAGGCATTCTGCCTGATAATTCTTTGCATTTGTTAAAGGTAACTTACCATTAGCGTAACAACAGATGCAAAACCCAGTAAAACAGGTTCCAACAACAGATTCACCAGTCTTGCAGCTACCTCTACACGTGCCAGCTTGGGAATTATGTTGACAGTCTGAGTCGTATGCTTCACAATCTGTGAAGGAAATATTTATGAGGTTTCAGTATATTAATACAGTTGTAAAAGACTACTTTTTGACTCATTATCTTCCCTAATATGTCTACTGATGGTAAATTATACATTTTCTCATTTTCTAACTGATATACTTGGAAGGTTCCTTTCGAATATTTTGTATCTGCTTGTAAATATCTTACCATTTACCCGACATCATCACTGCTGTCTACCTATATAAGTTTTATTATGAGCACTGTAGCAGCATTTTAATCTACTTTTTCTTGTCTAATCAGGGTCGCTGTAGCTGGTATGTTATCAGACCCATAACTGCATTTGTTATAGGCAAATGCAGTTAGTCACTGTCTCCTCATTTTAATTGTAAATGTAAATATATGAATTTGGAAAAGGCTGGGGGTAAATGTGGCAAATGTTACGAATGAATGGAATAGAAGGTAGGTTACTGAAAACAGTGAAGAGTTTTAACGAGGATAGTTAGGCTCAGGTTAGGGTATTTGAGAGGGAGATTATTTCCCGGTAAAGAATATTTCCAAGTAAAGTACACATTAGACAGGGATGTGTGATGTCACCATGTTTCTTCAACATATTCAAAGACAAGGTTGTAAGAGAAGTGAAGGCTCGGGTGTTGGCAAGATGTGTGGAGTTATGAGATATGAATCTAAAATAAAGTGTGAGTTGTCACATTTGCTCTTTGCTGATGATACTGCTTTGGGGAGATTCTGAAGAGAAGTTGCAGAGGCTGGTAGACGAGTTTGGTAGTGTATGTTAAAGGAAATTAAAAGTGAATAATGGAAAAAGTAAAGTGATGATCATAACAAAATCAGGTAACAGAAGATTAGATATCAGATTGGAGGTAGAGAGTCCGGAGGAGGTGAATATATTCAGATATTTGGGAGTAGACGTGTCAGCAGATAGCTTTGTGAAACATAAGGTAAATCACAGAATTGATGAGAGGAAAAAGGTTAGTGGTGCACTTAAGTGAGTTGTGCAGAGAATCCATAATTTTAAAATTAGGAGGTACGGGGTTACTAAAAGTATTATCTAGAGCGCTGAGAATGGGTTGTTGATGTGGTTAGGACATTCAGAGAGGATGGAACAAAATAGAATGACTTGGAGAGCGAAAAATCTGTAGTTAAAGGAAAGCGGGGTCGGGGTCGGCTTATGAAAGGCTAGAGGGAGGGGGTAAAGGAGGTTTGGTGTGCGAGGGGCTTGGACTTACAGCAAGTATGCGTGAGCGTATTAAACAGTAGTGAAGACACAGGGTTTGTAGGACGTGATGTGCTGTTGGAGTGTGAAAAAGATAACATTAAGTTATTGAGGGAAACTGGCAGGCCAGAGTTAAGTTCTGTTGCAGTGTAGGCATGCCTCTGGTAAGTAGGTGACGGAGTGAATATTGATGAAAGTTTTTCTTTTTTGACTCCCCTGCCACGGCGGGAAACAGCCAATGTGTTAATAAAAAAAAGAAAAATAATAAATTTTAATAAACATTCATGTCTAAGTATTAGCCTTCTTCCGATTTCAAAAAAAAAATATATATATATATATCCCATTAGCCTGACTGAAAATCAATAACCAAACGAACTGGATTCGAACCCAGGGTAAACCAGTCTAATACCAGCGGGCCACTGCTGTAACTACTACGTCTCTGTAGAGTTATCACCCACTTTTACTTCCTTTAAGGAGGGAATTTGTTAATGTTCTATAACTACTACTTCTACGACCATCACATCTAAATTACTGTGTATATTAATTAGGACAGTGATGAAATAACATATTTCTAAAATTAATGTTTACTTGAAAAATACAATGTAATCATATGACAGATGATTGATTTAATAAGAGAAATTAATTCCATTTGAATTTATAAGCATTATTGACATAGAATTAACTTGTGTAGAACATATTTTGTTAAGTTTGTCGTAGTTTTTCCAGGTCATTTAACAATAACAATTATCTTCTCTACAGTTTATCAGTGCTCTTCCAGTATCCTATATGAAGTATGAAAAAAGATCTGATGATATGGTAAACCGGTTTGTACAAGATCCATCGAGAAAAGAATCGGATGAATGCAATAAAATATATGCCGAGACGGGATGGATAACAGTGCCCTCCAACCGGAGGGCCCAAGAGAGAAGATAGAAGAATGAAGAAGACGAACGACACCCCCGCCCCGGGGGCCACCGCCGGGTCACCATCTGGAGAAGACCCGGGCCGGAAGTACCGGCATATCTCTAATGAATGAATGAATGATAACAGTGGAGCCTAACAAACAGGGAAAACTTGGAGAGCAACACACGAAGCTCACCCCAATTACCACTGAAGCCTCGAATTTTCCACTGTAAATAAGTCATAATTTACGAACAGAAGTATATCACTAACATGAAGCAGTAGGTGTCTACGGACCAGGAGGTAAAAGTCCACATGTGAAGGCAACGGAAAACGGGTAAACAGCCAAGGACTGGTTTTGTCCCTTCAATATATATGGACATAGGTTCAAGAACAAGGAAGCTGCAGGTAGTACGACATCACAGATAGAAAGAAGAGAGCGAATACGG
>NW_026464838.1:0-13426 GCF_026875155.1 Cherax quadricarinatus
TGTTTGCCCGTGCCTGCTTGAAGACAGCCAGGGGTCTATTGGTAATCCCCCTTATGTATGCTGGGAGGCAGTTGAACAGTCTTGGGCCCCTCACACTTATTGTGCTGTCTCTTAACATGCTAGTGAAACCCCTGCTTGTCATTGGGGGTATTACCTGGAGTTTACCTGGAGAGAGTTTCGGGGGTCAACGCCCCCGCGGCCCGGTCTGTGACCAGGCCTCCTGGTGGATCAGCGCCTGATCAACCAGGCTGTTGCTGCTGGCTGCACGCAAACCAACGTATGAGCCACAGCCCGGCTGATCAGGAACTGCCTTTAGGTGCTTGTCCAGTGCCAGCTTGAAGACTGCCAGGGGTCTGTTGGTAATCCCCCTTATGTGTGCTGGGAGGCAGTTGAACAGTCTCGGTCCCCTGACACTTATTGTATGGTCTCTTAACGTGCTAGTGACACCCCTGCTTTTCATTGGGGGGATGGTGCATCGTCTGCCAAGTCTTTTGCTTTCGTAGTGAGTGATTTTCGTGTGCAAGTTCGGTACTAGTCCCTCTAGGATTTTCCAGGTGTATATAATCATGTATCTCTCCCTCCTGCGTTCCAGGGAATACAGGTTTAGAAACCTCAAGCGCTCCAGTAATTGAGGTGTTTTATCTCCGTTAATGCGCGCCGTGAAAGTTCTCTGTACATTTTCTAGGTCGGCAATTTCACCTGCCTTGAAAGGTGCTGTTAGAGTGCAGCAATATTCCAGCCTAGATAGAACAAGTGACCTGAAGAGTGTCATCATGAGCTTGGCCTCCCTAGTTTTGAAGGTTCTCATTATCCATCCTGTCATTTTTCTAGCAGATGCGATTGATACAATGTTATGGTCCTTGAAGGTGAGATCCTCCGACATGATCACTCCCAGGTCTTTGACGTTGGTGGTTTCGCTCTATTTTGTGGCCAGAATTTGTTTTGTACTCTGATGAAGATTTAATTTCCTCATGTTTACCATATCTGAGTAATTGAAAATTTCTCATCGTTGAACTTCATATTGTTTTCTGCAGCCCACTGAAAGATTTGGTTGATGTCCGCCTGGAGCCTTGCAGTGTCTGCAATGGAAGACACTGTCATGCAGATTCGGGTGTCATCTGCAAAGGAAGACACGGTGCTGTGGCTGACATCCTTGTCTATGTCGGATATGAGGATGAGGAACAAGATGGGAGCTAGTACTGTGCCTTGTGGAACAGAGCTTTTCACCGTAGCTGCCTCGGACTTTACTCTGTTGACGACTACTCTCTGTGTTCTGTTAGTGAGGAAATTATAGATCCATCGACCAACTTTTCCTGTTATTCCTTTAGCGCGCATTTTGTGCGCTATTACGCCATGGTCACACTTGTCGAAGGCTTTTGCAAAGTCTGTATATATTACATCTGCATTCTTTTTGTCTTCTAGTGCATTTAGGACCTTGTCGTAGTGATCCAGTAGTTGAGACAGACAGGAGCGACCTGTTCTAAACCCATGTTGCCCTGGGTTGTGTAACTGATGGGTTTCTAGATGGGTGGTGATCTTGCTTCTTAGGAAATAATTTCCCAAAAATTATGCTGTATATTTCTATAATGTAAATATACCTGATTAATACATTGCTATTGCTCTAAAGAGTATTTTAAAGAAGTGAACCGACAGTGAAGCTGAGGAGCAGGGAGGAGACACCATTGTTTTTTTAATGTGGTACAGGCACGCTAATGTAATGTGCATAATTTTCGTCACTAGGGGTTATATTGGGCTTAAAACCTCTCAAATATGATCTGAAATTGTTGGATTTGCAGTCCTGCATAATGTGAGCATTAAGCAGATGGGCAGGACAGCTTCAGAACCACAGCTAAGTTATGTCTATTTTGTGTTGAAATTTTGGTTTGCATGCAGCCAGCAGCAACAGTCTGGTTGATCAGGCTCTGATCCACCAGGAGGCCTGGTCACAGACCGGGCCGCGGGGGCGTTGCTCCCCGGAACTCTCCAGGTAAACTCCAGGTATTAGACAGGGGGTTCTGTACATGACAGTAATCTCCAGACTAATTGGCGAGTGTTATGTTTTTAAATTCTCCTTCTCTTACCTAAATGTGTGTATGTAATCATTTATTAATTTTAATATTCAGTCCACAAATTTATATTAATGTTTACCATAATTCCTGGTAATGTATATTTCATTTGAAATTAATATAGGTCAAGAATGACTTGTCGATATGACAGTAGTAGGTATCGAAGGGGAACATTTTTTGTACCTAGATGTCCTAAAATTTGTACTCGTCTCCATAACTTTGGTATGTATCTGATGAGTTACATCCAGATAAATTTAATTTTCCACAGGAGGTTTGTTGCATCGTCTGCCGAGTCTTATGAGTGATTTTCATGTGCAAGTTCGGTACTAGTCCCTCTAGGATTTTCCAGGTGTATATAATCATGTATCTCTCCCGCTTGCATTCCAGGGAATACAGGTTCAAGAGCTTCAAGCACTCCCAGTAATTGAGGTGTTTTAACTCCGTTATGAGCGCTGTGAAGGCTCTCTGTACATTTTCTAGGTCGGCAATTTCACCTGCCTTGAAAGGTGCTGTTAGTGTGCAGCAATATTCCAGCCTAGATAGAACAAGTGACCTGAAGAGTGTCATCATGGGCTTGGCCTCCCTAGTTTTGAAGGCTCTCATTATCCATCCTGTCATTTTTCTAGCAGATGCGATTGATACAATGTTATGGTCCTTGAAGGTGAGATCCTCTGGCATGATCACTCCCAGGTCTTTGACGTTAATTTTTCGCTCTATTTTGTGGCTGGAATTTGTTTTATACTCTGATGAAGTGAAGGCCAAGTTAGCCTGCAGTTACATTTGTTCTGACCTCCAGCACGTCTTTATGAACGTTTTTCAATGTTCCAGCATGCCATTGTTTTTCCTGCATTGAGAAAGTTTGGTTTGATAAGACAGTAAGATAGAGATAGAGTAGAGTAGTTTTTGGTCTACCACCATCGCCCACATATCTCTCCATGCTTGTACATTGTACACTACTGCTCACAGACCAGATAAAGAAGGAAGACCTTCTGAGTGCCGACGACAAAGCCGCAGGCTCTGCGAGTCGTCAGAGCACAAATTCATCCCTCAGAAGTCAACTGTCACGATGCTGTGTAACTACATCAACTTTCTTTCACCTCTACACTAGGATTATTTCTGACCTTCAGCAACAGTGTTTCACTTTATAGACAGTTAATTGTCACTTGTAAGCCTGCATTAAGATTTTAAATGGCTCAGAGTGTATTTCAGTGTAGTGACTCTTACATTTATTAACTCTGTAATAAATGTTCTGCTCAGTGTAACAACTATTAAATGCGGTTACACAATCAAGTTGCTTGTCCTAGTGTCATTGCTATTTCCATTGTCATTTTTACAGACTATTGCATTTTTGCTGTAAACAGGCTTACTCCTGCATGATATTATTTCATGAATACTTTGAGTAATTCGGCCATACATGGTAACGTGTGCGAGATTGTTTGGGTACTGGTTCATTTACGTACCTCATGCTTGCATACATACATGCATGTATAGTAATGCGTGTTACCCAGGATGGACCAAGGAAGTCGGGCAGAGTGACTTACCTCACTGTCATTGCAATATAGCAGGTTTATTTGTTCTCGTGTTAATGTGCCATGGAAAGCTCATATTACATACTTACAATCATTTCTGTTCTAATGTAACCCATATATTGCATGTACACTCCTGGCATTATATGTGTGTATGTGCATGTATGTGTGTGTGTGTGTATATGCATATATATATAGTCTTAATCTGACTGATTCCTCTGCACACTAACAGCACCTTTCAAGGTGAAATTGCCGACCTAGAAAATGTACAGAGAACTTTCACGGCGTGCATAACGGAGATAAAACACCTCAATTACTGGGAGCGCTTGAGGTTCCTAAACCTGTATTCCCTGGAACGCAGGAGGGAGAGATACACGATTATATACACCTGGAAAATCCTAGAGGGACTAGTACCGAACTTGCACACGAAAATCACTCACTACGAAAGCAAAAGACTTGGCAGACTATGCAACATCCCCCCAATGAAAAGCAGGGGTGTCACTAGCACGTTAAGAGACCATACAATAAGTGTCAGGGGCCCGAGACTGTTCAACTGCCTCCCAGCACACATAAGGGGGATTACCAACAGACCCCTGGCAGTCTTCAAGCTGGCACTGGACAAGCACCTAAAGTCAGTTCCTGATCAGCCGGGCTGTGGCTCGTAAGTTGGTTTGCGTGCAGCCAGCAGCAACAGCCTGGTTGATCAGGCTCTGATCCACCAGGAGGCCTGGTCACAGACCGGGCCGCGGGGGCGTTGACCCCCGGAACTCCTCCAGGTAAACTCCAGGTACATTTTTTTCTAACGCAGTTTTCTTTACAATTTGTGGTTGAGTGTATCAGGTTGTCTTCAGCATTCATTGTGATGTCTGCAATATTATTATTTCAGTGAGGTATCACACTAGGCAGCAGTAGCCTGAATTGACACAAGGGGAAGTCATCATTGAATTTGAACCTGTTTAATGTGATATATGTCAGAATTCTAATTTTTATGATCAATATTACCTCTCTCTCTCTCTCTCTCTCTCTCTCTCTCTCTCCCCATCTTTGTAATTTGTAATAAGGTGCAAGACCTTGTTAGTACCATCCATTATATATACCATATTAACACACATAAGAAGTCTCTGAATGTATTTTTAGTGAGGTGTGTATTGTATTAAGTAGTAACCCGAGTTAAGTATAATTGGAAGTGTTCATTGAACTTGAACACTTGTGTCATATGATCTATTTTAGACTTCTGACTTTATAGTAAATATTTACTCTTGCATAAGCTGTAAGGGAAAGATAAGAGAGGAATTCTTGCATTGTGAGTCTTGCACGAGATATCACTGGCAAACATGGTAACTAGTCATAGAGGAACATTTCTGCAGTTGATTTAATTGATGATAGCTTCCAGACCTTTAAAAGTAAACAAAAGAGAAAAAGTGAGAAAGGACTAGAGCGCCGACGTAGTCAGACTCACTTGACTCGTAGACATTGTGAAACTAAAAGTCCTTGGTGCACACAGGAAGAATGTGATAAACTGAACTTCCTTGACAACACCCTGCTGTAAAGAAACATCCTAAGGCAAGGAACCAATTTAGGAAAAAAAAACCACAACCCTGTTTGTGGAACAGAATGAAAAACTAATCAATCATCTACTTAATACACCTTACGGGGTATTAAGCTGCTCCGATGTCCATCAGTGTTACGAACATAGTCAGTTGGTCCCTGGGTTATAGTGCTTTTCGTAACAAAAGCAACTTAGTACGTCTAGGGGGTCTTCACTTTGTAGAGGAAAAGGAATTTTCTTAGTTTCTATTTAATTTATTAATAATCATAATCACTTAAATCCACCTTCTCATATTTTGCACTATGAGTAGAATACTTTTACCATTTCTCATTAAAACAACACAGTACTAGGTCAAGTATTTATAAATGGCTCTGAGTGAGTCACGAAATATTAGTATATGTATATGCACAGGCACAGGCTTCACTTTCTCTAAGAGCTTCTCAACCGCCTCCTCCAACCAAGATAAGTCTTAGCAGTAAGTTCCCGAAAATTCCTGGGATTTTCTAGGGAGGCGAATGGTGGTTTAGAGGTGGATACTTCCCTCGACCTTTCCTGGTCCAGAGGAAGGTAAGAACTGAACAAAGTGAGGCTTTACCAGCCCACTTTGACTTGGTTGGAGCAGGGGTTGAGCAGCTCAAAACACTTACTGGTGCTTGGCCAGGTCACCAGCAGTTTGTACTAATTATATAACCTACCTATGTACAAAGCTAAGTAATACGACCAGATAATATTATAAAGTCGAGTAAATCCATTTTAGCTACTAATGAAATTACTCCTGAATATAATATTAAGTGAAGCAGCAAAAATAACATGTAAAAGTATACCATTGTGATAGTAACAAGTAGAAACAGTCTACTTAAACTGAACAAAAGGGTTAACCCCCCTCCACACGACCAGTGTCGCACTGAAAATGGACAAAAATAACCCGAATCTTTTAGATAAGTAGAAAAACGAAATAAAAAATATAACAAGACCGGGGGAAACATTTCCCCCCAATTCATCCCCGACAAACTTCTTCATAGTTCTGAGGGTATTCAAGGAGGATTTTTTTTTTATATTTTATTTAAAAAGCACAATCATATTCTTGTTCTAGATAGTTAAAAAAACTAAGACATTTTTCCCATTAAATATGAAACAAAAATTCCACACCCCCTACCCCGCTCTTCACCTTATTAAAGAGCACACTTAAATTTAAATGTTGCCCCCCCAAAAAAAATTCAATCAACATGTGACACAAAAAGGGAAACCCCAACCCAAACATACAGGGGGTTTTAATAAATTAAAAAATCGTTTCTTCCCCCAAAAAAGATATTAATCCAAAAAAAATCAACGTAGTACTTATACTAAAAGGCATAACAAAGTATCCCCATTAATGGTTTCCTGCCCTTTTTAAAACAACAATACAAGAACGTAAATGATTAAAAATAAAAATATACTGGATATTATCAAAATTCCTTAACAACAAAACTTAAATAAACTTTTCCCCTTTTAGGTGAAATTCCCACCATTACACCCAAAACTGACCTACCAAATTTTTAAAAAATTTAAAATAAACCCAGTGCATACAAAAAATTTTTCATGCACCTTTTTGACAAAAAAAAAAAAAAACCCTAAGTAACCTAAAAAATCCAATACCCCTTCCCTCATAACCTAAATGGAATTAAGAAATCAGTTTGCATAACAACCAGAAAAAAAATAAAAAAGAAATAAAAACACAGATATGTACATTATGTTACTACACGGAACATTGTATAATTGGAAAAAAATAATCCCAATTTTCCCATATCATAATAAAAAAACAAAACCCTAAAAAATAAAAAACTGAGAACTTTGTAAACATGTATTTACACATAAATTAGAGGTTAAACTTCATTTTACCTAAAACTTTAACAACTTTGTACATATTTAATCCCCACTAAAAAAATCTATTTAAGATCAAACAAAATTCAAAATCCCCCTATCTGAAACAAATTAAATTCCCTTTGACAAAACATATTCTTCAATTCTTTTGTGCCGGTTTTACAATCTTTTTTATAAAGAAGCCCGTTATAAAGGAAATATTGTATACTAATTATCAAAAGAAAGATTGCCCTATGCTTTATTGCCGTGGGGTTGTGCTGCGCCAGCCCCTGGTTAAAGGGGGGCCCTTCCCTGCGCAATTGTTTTTCAAAAGATGGGCGACTATAGAAGGTGCGTCCCCTGTGTGCTTTGATTTAGGGGGGGGTTGTAGTTACCCCTCGTGCCAGGTGCTTCTCCCTTTGTTTATTGCGAACATACGGCATTGTGACAAGATTTGTATGGAGATCGCTAAAACGGGGTTACTGAATTTGTTAAGTACGATCAACGGCAGTGTTAGCCCCCTGGGGGAGCGTATCAAATGGCTGTGGGGACGTAAACTCGGCAATAGGGTTCTTTTAAATTGGTGTCGCGCCCTACATGGGTGAAGGTAGCAAGTGCCTTTCGAAGTGACGAGGAATATAGGAACGTTTTTAACGTTATGGTCTGGTTTGGGAAGGGCGGTCCCTGGGTGGATGGGGCGTACCCGGCTGGGGGGGGTACGTTCAACCTAAGTGCGCTGAGGCACCCCACCCCGTGTTTGTACCTGGACGACTTTGGGCGCAAGTGAGGTGTATTAGGGGCAGCGCAAGCCCTCAGGATGTGGTGTTTGCCCATAGGGCGACAGTTGAGAGGCAGCAGCAAGACAGGTTGGAAGAAGGACGGACGGGGCCCTTTACCCAAAGGGGGGCTCCCACGGGCCCCCTGTAAAGGGCCCCATAGCTTCTTGGAGGAGGAGGGGAAAAGAAGTTCCCGACGGTGGGGTCGAGCCCATAAATCCCTGTAAATCTCAGTTCCGTTTGGGGAAGGGGAGACCGGAGGGGGGAGAACGGAGAGGATGTGGTTGGAGCAGTTGACGGAAAAATTTTTTGGGAGAGAAGGAGCTGGAGATGTGACAATGGGGGTGGACCTGGGAGAGTGAGGGAAAGGGAGAGGAACCCCAGTGACGCAGGGCCTCTTTAGCAATGGTGCCCGGGGTCGAGGGGCGGCGGAGGTGCATTGTGGGGCACCCCGACCAACCTGGTGCAGAGGGTTGGGGGGAAGAGGGCGGAAACGCCCCTGTTTCCCGATGTGTTTGACCCCGGGAAAAACCCGGGAAAAAACCGTGGGGATGTGGTGAGTGGAGGCCCCACAGGTGTGTCGTCAGGTGTTCGCCGGGGGGTAGAGCCCTTTGGGGAGCTGGGGGGAAAAAAAGGGAAGGCTGGTGACGTGTTATGAAAGGGAGTTACAGGGCGGTGAAACCCCTTCAAAAAGGGTTTTTCAGGTGTATGACTGTGAATGAAAATGGGTTGTGTATGAAGTGCGTTTGGGGCCCGGGGGTTTCGGGGCGTCATGCCAAATTTGTTTCATGCAGGAGAAAAACTTTAAGGGGGTGGGTTTTTTGAATGTGGACGTATATGTGTGTTTGTGGCATATTCGGGTTTAAAAGGGGGGTTGGGGAATTCTGATTGGGAGAAACCCCGTTTGTTGTAATTAGATGTGAGGGAGGGGAGGGGGGTAGGGTATCTGGGTAGAGGAGGGTGGAGAGGTGAGCGACTGGCATGGTTTGGTGTATCCCCGGGGCGGAGGGGGAAAATTCGGGGAAAATGTTTGGGGGTGATTTTTGGGGTTATTTTTTTGAGATCTTTCCCTCGGTAACAATGGGGGCGGTGATTGGAATTTGTATAGTACTAGAAGGATGGGAGCCAGGGGGGGCAGGGGTTTTTGGGGCCCCGGGGGGATTTTTGCTGGGGGGGGGTTAAGGGATGTTATGGGGGTGGGCCAAAGGTGAGCTGTTTCATGAAGGGATACGGGCCCAGCTCGATGGGTTTAATGTGAGAGAATTGGGGGGAATGATGGTGTGCTACGGTGGAAGCGTTTACAGGCATAGAGCGTTTTACGGATTTGATTGGGCTTCCCAAGAGGTATCAGGGTTTTGGAATTTAAAATGTGAGATTTTTGGGGGTGGAGGACGGGGTTAGATTTTGGGAAATGTGGGAGAATTTGTGGGAAGAGGGTAGGGATGTGGGGACTTGCTGGGGGTGGGTGGGGAGCTAAGGGAGGATGGGTTTTATGTGGAGGGGGAAAGTCCCAGGGTTGGATGAGTGGGGTTGCAGCTATTCGGGGTAGGTTGAAAAGTTGTTATGAAGGGGCGTGCGGGCAGGGCGCCCAGGAGGAAATGAGGAAAAGGAAAGGATTTGATTTGCGAATGATAATTTGATGCGGTGAGAGTGCAGGGGGGAATTTAAGAGGGTGTGGGGTGAGACCATCGGCCTGTGTGTTAAGGGGACAGACGCGACGTATGGCTATGGAAATTATAGGCTGGTGGTACATGAGGACTTAGGTGGGTATAGGGCGGGACACGGTTAAGAACAAGGAGGAATGGTGATTCGTTATAGGTGGTTTGGAAAAAATTTCTGAGTGTAGGGGGGGTGGGGAGGGTTTCGGGAGGGTTGGGGGAGAATGTTTTTGTGTGTAAGTAGCAGTGATGCCTTTGGGGTTGGGGGGGGGTATTTAAGAAGGGGAGGTGTGGGGGGCTTTTGGGGGGGTGGCAGTGGTAAAAGGTCCCGGTTGGATGGCTTCCCCCGCGAGTTTTTTGTGAGCCCTTGGAAAGTGTTTAAGTCTTCTTAGTGAATAATGAAAACGATGAAAAAGGGAGGGGAGGATGGGCAGGTTGCGGGAAGGGTTTTTGGTTTTAGTGCCAAAAGGGAAAAAACAGGAACGGTGCGGGGCTTTTGGATAAAATCATTGCTGTGGTGATTATAAGATTTTTTCAAAAAATTTTGGGAAATGGATGAAATGTGTGGGGTGAGTGGTTTTGGGAGGCAATATGGTGTGTTGGGAGGACGATGTATGCGGGCAATATTTTAAAAAAATTTTGTGGAAAGGGGGGGAGGGGGGCGGGGGGGTGTCCCCTTAGGGATTGATTGGCAGGCGGCATATGATAGTGAAAAGTGAGGGATTGTGGAATATTAAAGGGGGCAGGGTTTTGGGGGGGAGGGGTGCGGGGCAGAGACATTGTTACAGGTGTGGGAGTGGTGTACAGGTAATGGGGAAGTTGGGGGAGTGGGTATCCATGGGTGGGGGATTTGGCAGGGTTTTCCCCCGTTCAATTTTTGTTTGCTGTTTAAAGACCCCTTTTTATGAAGGTGGGAAAGGGGTATGGAGGTGGATTGGGAGTAGGGAAATGGAGGGGAGGGGAATAATGGGTATGTGGATACACACAATATTGGCGAAGAGAGGATTTACGTGCGGTTGGAGATGTTTTGATAATTTCGGGGGTTCCCGGGGGTTTAAAAGTTAATGTGGAAAAAACAAAATTATGGTTTAGGAGATTGGGTGGGGGAAGAGGAGTTGGGGAAGATGTCGTTTGGAAAATTTGGGGACAGGATAAAAGTGTGGGAATATGTATATGGTAGTGCGAGAGAGGGAGGAGTTTTAAATTTGGTTTTTTGTGGATGGGTGGGGGATTGGAGGGTTGGACCAATATTTGAAAATACAAGGTGGATTGTTTGTGTGTTGTATAATAAAGTCTGGACGTGGCTGGGGATTCCTAGAGGTCCAAAGTTTTGGGGTTTTTAAAGGGTTTTCCCCTTTTTTTGGGGGTTTGTTTAATTTATTTTATTTATAACAAAATTTTATAAATTTGGTTAAAGTAATCATTTATTTTTTTACCCTTTTTTAAACTAAATTTCATTTAAAAAAATTTATTTTTCAAAAAAAAAAAAACTTTCCTTTATTACAAACCCTAATAAAAGGGCGGGGGTGTTTTAGAGTGTGTTTTGGGGCGAAGGTAGTTTTTGAAGGTGAGAGTATTATATTAGGGTTGGGAAAGGGTTATGGAAAGATTTCGGGGTTTATGGGTGCGTCCCAAAGTGGAAGGTATTTTTCCTTTTCTCCTGGATATGCCCCTGGGTGTGCATTAAGGAAAAAGGGGTTTATGGTGGGGGGGTGTGGGGTGCGGGGATGAGGAGCTCGTTTCATGTAGTGTATTTTGTGATATTTGGGGGTATAGGGAAAAGGAGGGTAAGGTTTGAGGCAGTGGGGGAGGGGGATATTAGTATTGGGGGGGGTTAATTTGGGGCGTGGGGGCGTCGAGGGCCCTGGCAACGTGCAATACGTATATAAATTGCGGATTTTGTTTTTTTTATCCCGGGCAAAGAAAGGAATGGGATTGGGAGGTGCGCAAAGGGTGTTGGGGGGGCCATTTATGAAGTTTTGTTTTAAACGGAAATTTGGAAATGTGGGGTGGTTTTTTACAGGGTACCCTAGTATGATGTGAGAGATTGTTAACGTTGTGAAAGGGGGGGGGGAGTGAATTTTTAGGGGATGGAACGGGTGTTCCCCGGGGTTGGGGATGCACAACAGTGGTTTACTGTGTGTTCGTTAAGTGGTTGAGGAAAATTGGTTGTGTGAGTGGTGTGGTGGTGAAGTTTTTTGTGTTATAGGGGTTTAAATCAGAGTCTTGCTTTTTTCTTTGTTGAAATACTTGTGTACCCTTTGGTAGGGCCCGGCAAAAAGGGCTTTATGTGTTTGACTGAGCATTTTATTGCTATATATATAAGTGTATAGCCTGTAGATGAGTGCGGAAAGCTTTTGGGGTATTCTATTTTGTGGTGATCTAAGACTTGTGGTAAGGGGAGAAGTTGTGTAGGGAACTTATGTTGGGAGTTAGGGGGGTAAGGAAAGTACTTTTTTTTATATGAGATTTTGATGTAGGTTTTTTCGTTATCGATTTGTGTTGGATGTGAGAACGTAATTTTATATTTTTATAATATTCTTTATTGTTTGATAGTGCATTGGGAATATGTCCCAGTATATTATTAATAGTGTTCCCGAAGGGATTATGGGTTTTTTTTATTATTGAACCCGTAAGGGGGCACCTAATGTTTTGTTTTGTTTTTGTTCTTGTGTACATGGGTTTAAAATTGCCCCTCTTCTTAATGTTATGTTTTGTTACAAGCGAATTTTCTGTAAAATTGTGTAACCTCTTGTTTTGTTAAAATTGTGTTTGTTATTTGCTATTGTACGTTCTGGAGATTGTTTTAAAAAAGTGTTATATACAAGTGTATAACCCTAGTTTAGGGTTTTTATGTTAAGTATGTATTGTATTTTAAATAAAATAAAAAAAAAAAAAAAAAAAAAAATTATCTAAAGAAAAACTAATCCACAAGGGGAATATGGGAAAAAACTTGCAGCTACAGTTAAAACTACTTTAAAAAAAAGCTTCATTCTATCTAATATTGATACAGTGTTTACTGCTTTATTTTATATTTTAAACCCCTTTTCAAAGTTAATAAAAAAAAAAAACTATAATTCACTGGAAAATCATTTTTTTTTAGTGTTGTCACTTGGCCCCAAAAAGCCTAACAGCCCCTTAAAACCCCCTCTCCCGATAGTGAGTGCAAAAAATACCAACCAAAAAAATGTAATGCAAAGGGATTCCAAATTTTGATATGTATCCAAGGTATGAACGCCAAAATCAAAAATTTTCTGGAAATCCCTTTTATAAATAATCCCCCCACATTCACCCCCACACCACCTTACATGCTTCCTAACCTTAACCCCCCCCCTAAAAAAAGACCTCCCCTTTCCCCCCCCCCGTTCCCCTTTGAAGCTGTCTACAGAAAAATTAAGATAAACCATCGAAAAACTTTAATCCATCTCCCCCCTTTATTAACCTATTCCTACACCTTGTCCAAAAACCGCTGCTAAGCTTTTATCCCAACTGCCTGCAATCTGCCTCAACCCCCAAAAACATGCAAATAAACGCCCTGACTACATCAAAGCCCTACCCACCTCACTTGTACCCCCCTAAATCCCTTGGGCAAGATCCCAAGAAAAAACCCAAAATCTCCCCCCCCCAAAACCTAAAACCCCCCCCATCCAACTCCACCCTTCCCAAAGATGAACAAAAATATACCCCATGATATGCCGTCTCCCCCTCCCCACAGAATAAACATGTTTCCCCCTTAAAAAACCCATTTTGAACATATATTAGAGCCCACCACACCCCTTAGAAAAGATAAAACCCAATCCCTAACCCTTGGGTATCCGAAGCTCCCGAACTCCCCCCATATGACCTCCCGTTAACATGGGGTTTTATGCGACCCCGCAAGCCCCCTCCCCCCCCCCCACCCACCACTGCTTTTACCTCAACCTTTTTACCTGCCCCACTGCCAAAAGAACTTATTACATCTTCACACTTTTCAAATCGCTACCCTCCCCCAGTTTCTGCATTCATCCCCTAT
>NW_026464839.1:0-14601 GCF_026875155.1 Cherax quadricarinatus
TTTTTATATGACTGAACACTTATTTTCGGGGTGCACACAGAACCCCCATTACTTACATTTTACACGAATACTTGTGTACAGGGTAGGTAGGCACAGTGTACCATAATAAAGTACAGTACACTCTCATAGTTAAAAATATCATCACATTCAGATGATGATGAACTAGGCTAAACTCTGCTGCTCATAAACCCCAGATTTGAAAAAATATGATAATTAATTTTGGGACAGTGCAGATTTGCCTATTGGGTTTAAAAGACTAAATTACTCCCACCAAGAGTTATTTCCATAATATTTCCTGTTTAAAGAAAGATATGCGGAAATACCACAAAGAAACTTTGTGTCCACTTACACATGAATACAATTAAAACGAATCAAACACCATCACGAATCTCCAGTTACAGTCATCGTAAATCAGTTTGAAGGTTTCTTGTATAATTGCAAAATGTAAAATATAACACAATTCAAGTCTTCTCAGTGGACGTCCTCTATGTTGCCCTTCTGTCACGGGCATATTTAGTGTCTGCGTCGACCGACGTCTTAGAGAATATATTTCAGTAGACGTAGAGTGAGTGGTGAGACGTCCCAGTCATGTCTGGCGGGACATGATCTCCTTGATCCACTCTTCCACCGTGCTGACACATTTTCCTACTGACATGTTTATTCTCGCTGCTTACGTGTATGTTTTGGTTCTCCAAAACCCCCATTTCTTCTAAGTTATCTCTATTGTTTATGGTATTAACCATTCTTTATTCATTCATAAATGGGTTAGCCTTGATGCTACCTACCCCCAACGCTTTTCTTCACGTTATTCTGGATGACTATTTTTATATAATTGAAATTGGTAGGCCAAGAGCTGCAGAAGCTTATTTCAAAGTTAAACCCTAAATATACTACTGACCCCATGATCTAATTCATAGGTCAATTAGCGCCCATGTAACTAGGTGATTAGGAGCAGCATGTGTTAGGTTACGTTAAGATGACATTAATATAGAATGCTCTTAGGTTTCGTCCCGCCTGACAATCGAACCTGGGTCCCTTGGTTGTGAGCATAGAGTGCTATTATTGAACACAATTTTTTAAAAACTAATCAGAATACGAAAAATGTATCACAAAAATATAACACTGACCTGAGATGTAACACAGATGGTGGTCAAAAACACACTCAACGGGGTCAGTCATAGAAACATGGCCAGGGATAAAGCATTTGCAAATCTGAAAAAAAATGAAGTATCCGAAACGAGAAAAAATACTAAAAAAAATTCTACTGAAGAACGATAACCCTTTAAAATTAGAAAACAAAATGAGGGGCAATCCCCAGCAATCTGAAAGTGCGAAAAGTTACTGACATACAACATTGTCCGTCCATCGTGGAGTGTTAACGTGCTACTCCAGGTCTCTACTGCGTCGGTGACCACCTTGCAATTATTGTGCATAGAAATGTCACCTCCTGAATCTTGTAGAAATCATCTCGCACATACCCCCTTCCTTTACATGGCAAGATGTTAAATACCAGCAATGCGCTGAAAATTTATATATTAACTCATTCTTCCGAATTTGTTTAAACCCTAATTGTTTTTGGTTACTTAAAGGAAGAGTTGCTTAAATTAATAGAAATTCTTGGATAACTTACATAAAAATTAAGAGTTTTGCATACATAAACTTTAGCAAGGGTAGGCTAGGTTGTTGGTTGGCTTTTATGGGGAAAAAATCATGTAAAAATCTGCATAATTGAACTGACGACTCACGGGTAAGATCCCAAAGTGGTGACGGAGGGGGAAATGGAATAGACGAAGAATAGCTCAGGAGAGGAACATCTTGAGGCGGGGTGAACCCAGTCTCAGAGCACTTTAAGAAAGATGTCGAAGAGCAGGAGAACACTTGCTGAGCTTGCAGTAGTCTTGAGTATATCTTGGAATGTAAAAGTGGGCGGCAGGCAGGCAGGAGGCTCACAGGAAAAAGGCAGCCTCAAAATATAATATGATGATTTAACGGCTGTTTTTCAGTAGAGAGCCATTTTTTAAAATTTTTTGAAAGGGTGATTTCGAGATATGGACAAGTTTTAACCTTGTTACTGAAAATCTTTTTTGAATGTTGCAAATTATGTAATTATGTCTTGAGTTATACATAGTTTTAAGCGGGTGCTGGTAAACTTGACAGTTCATTTTTGAAGTCGAGAGTATAGTACTTTTGCAATACATAGCATCGCTATATGGTTCAGTTGTTTTGAAAGCCTAATTTTGCTACGCCCTTCCATTTTCGTTAGGGTAGGATATTCTCCCCTTCTCCTTTTCTTCTTCCATTTTTGCTTCCTCTTCCTCCGTAATTGTGTATCTTTCAGTAGGTTGGTAGACTTGGGGACGAAGTTTGTGAATGATCAGGAGCAGTGGCTGAAGCCGTTGGTGGCATGTCGGCATTGTTGAGATTATTAAAAGTCTTATCAGAAGCAGGAGATGGTTTTGTCGTGGGCCGAGGGACAGTCAGGTCTGCAGATGCTGTGAAGCTGATGATGAAGGTGGAGAATCAAGGAAGGTGAAACTTGGCATATTGTTAATCTAAAGAGTTCGTTGATTTGTGAAGAAGGATCCCGATTGGTGCTTCATTTTCCAAGTGAGCAAACATCATGCAGTAGTAAATTTCTGTAGGAGCGCTGTCAGGTATTTGGGGAGATTATGTTCATGTATCATCTCTGATGAACAGAAAAATCTTAATTTTTATGGCAATGGAAATTAATGAAAATGGGGATGCAAAAGAAGCGCGGGGGGGCCGGGGGGGGGGGGGTTGAATGTTTGCATCTTCTACCGCTTGTTCGCGATTTTTTTCATAATAAAGGGGAATATGTGCACTTACAGAGCGATACTCGGTATGCGCCGAATTTGATCGTAACCTCAAACGGGATTTACGACTGTAAATACTCATACAAATTTCTAATATGCTTCTTTATTTCATTTCCTAATAAAACTAAAACAGCAGTCAAATTTAATTTTTCTATTAGTTTACGTGTTGCAAAAACTTATTTAACTATATAAAATTTTGTAAAGGTATATTTGACTTTTCTTTGACGAGGAGCGAAATTTCGAGAGATGTAAAGGTTGATGAGTGGGTGGATGAGTGTAGGTTGAGATTGTAGGTTGATGAGTGTGGAAAATACTGTACATATTTTCCAGAAATTCAGTATTTATATGTAAATAGATGGCCATACTGTATTAAATAATATTTACGTCATAGAAAAACGGAAAGCTGCGTCGGGCGCAGAGGGACTAGCCATCTTGGTTTGAATTGTGTACAACTTTGGTGTGTTGGGAAGGAATTTTCGTGCTCTAGAGGTTGAAATTGGGCTGACACCTCTCAAATAGGAGGCAAAATTGTTGGATGTGCATTCCTGCATAACTTGAGATATCAGATGACTGGACAAGACAGCTCCAGGAACCTCAGATAAGCTCTCTAGATTTGTGTATAATTCTGGCCGTGTTTTCATAAATTTAGTTAGTGAGGTTTTTTCTGAGTATGATACAACTTAAAACCATCCCAAAATTTTGTGAGTAATATTAAGATATATTTTCCTTTTGTTATGTAATTGTGTTTATATATAATAATTTTTTAATATTACAGTCCACAAATTTATATATTTACCCGTATTCCTGGGGTATGTATATTTCATTTAATTTAAAAGGTCCAGAGCAACTTGGGATATGACAGTGGTAGTTTTCGAAGGGGGACATTTTGCGACCTAGGGTGTCCCAAATCCTACTTGTCTAGTAAAATCTGATTTAAAAAATAATTATCTTTGTTATCATTTTCTGTTATGTATATATGAGTTACCATCAGATAAATGCAATTTTCCACATTTAATTAGCCAGTTGGTCCTTCTTGAACCGTAGGTAATTAGTGAAAGTCATTAATTAGTTAATTACTTAATAATTATATGTGAAATGACAGGAGGTGGATGTTAAGTTCACAAATTTACTTAATGTGTAGTGGATTAAATTATTACAATATTAATTTGGATAAGTCCCAAATGTGGCTAAAGATTTTTATTAATGTGTATAGTGTATGTGTAATTGATAAGCCAAGTTTTAGCTAATTATATTAATGTGTATAATATTAATTTTGCAAAGCCGAAGTGGCTAGGATTTATATTAATGTATATGTATAATATTTAAATTTTATAAGGGCAATTCTGGCCAAGATTTATATCAGTGTATGTGTAATTGATAAGCCAAGTGTAACTAATTAAATTAATGTGTATAATATTAATTTTGCTATGCCAAATTCTGGCAAGGATTTTTTATTAATTTGTATAATAATTTTGATAAGCCAAGTCTGGCTAAAGGTTTGTATTTAAAGTAAATTTAAAATTTATATTTAACTTTTTGCATGTAATTGCTAAGCTCAAGTAAACTAGGATTTTATTCAAAGGTAAGTTGTACATTTACCTTTATAAAAATGCATAATTTAGTACATAATCATGTTATTAAGTTGAATTTAATACATTGCATCATGGGTGAAAATGAGGAAATTAATATAGAAGACAAACATATGGAATATAGAGAAAGAAAGCATCAATACAGGGCTAAAAAAGTTTCATGTAACCAAGGCATATAATAAGTGCTTTGGAATTAATGAATCAAGAAACTGTGAATACTGAGATTTAAAATTGTATTAGATGCTTTAGGGAATAATATGAATCATACAAATTAATTTACAACAAATATGAAGGAGATTTATTAGTAAACTCTAATTGAGACTGAAATAGATCTCATGATTAATCTGTATTACAACCAGGATTTCCAAGGGCCTGTTACCACCCGGTGTAATGGAGCAAATAAACACAGTAGAAAAAGTTTAGCCTTATATTATCCTTCACCCAATTTAAAACAGCAATATGTAAAACTATGTACAGTGATAAGTATAGTGCACTCCACGGTAAGAAAAGCAGAAATAGAACCACAAGATAGCAAAACCGTGCTTCAACCAGCTCTAGAATGGGAATGACAAGGCAGACAGGAGAGCGGTACCCACATAACCTCTGCGATTGCCAAAACCAACTTATTGGCTAGAACCTGGTAAACTATTGAACGACGGGGCCCCCCATCATCAACTCTTAGCAACCTGGTTCGCTGGTTGGGGAGATAGCCTGTAAATGAGGGTGTGTACTTTGCGGCCGAATAAAGGTTTACTACTCTTTGCATGCCACACCCCCACCCCGAGAAGGCTCAGGATTAGGCTGCCACCTCCCAGGGGTAACCGTGCCGCCATGGCACAAAAATAATGGGACCGCCTTTCCTCTTCCACCATCCAACTCTTTGATAGAGCTCAGCTTTTCTCGTGCCCAAAAAGCCAAACCCTAAACTTAGAGTGAGACAGCAGTCAGACAGGCTAGCATGGGCCAAGATACAGGCGGACGGTAGCCCGCATCCCCTCACTAAAAAAAACCCCCACACCAGGGATAAAAAAAAGAGCATGAAAAGGGGTTACCACAAATAACATCCTAACCTAAAAAAAAATATTATACTCTAGATAAAGAGTCTGCCAACATATTTTCTTTGCCGGCAATATTTAATAAAAAATTTTGGGTAGGGCTGCAGCCTTAGCGTCCAGCGCAGAGCCTTGTGTTGTGGTTCTTCATGGCTTGGAGATATACTAGAGGATTGTGATCACTGTGGGACTGACCACCTGCGATGTCTGGCCCACATAAACATCGAAATGCACCAAAGCCAGTACCAGCGCGAGGGCTTCTTTTTCAATGGTAGAAAAAGCCCTCTGATGCGGCTGGAACTTGGCTGAAAAAGAAATGCTACAGGCTGCAACTCCTTGTTCCTATTTGGAAAATAGTACTGCCCCAACCCCAGACCCCACAAGCATCAACCTGTAATGAAAAAGGTTTGGAGAAGTCTGGAGCCCAAAGAATGGGTGCAGTTGCACAATAACTTTTTGCTTTATTAAAAGCAGTGTTACAGTCGACGTCCAATTAAAGGGAACTTTAGGGACTGGTAAGAGAGGGTAAGAGGGGCTACAATATCTGAGAAAATTCTTACAGAATCTTCTGTAAAACCCTATCTTTGCCTAGGAAACGTTGAAGAGTTTTTCCTATCATGAGGAACTGGATAATCTTTAATAGAAAGAACTTTAGCAATTTTAAAGGTGCAACTTTACCACTACCTACTTCATGGCCTAGAAAAGTGACAGTGGCCTGGCCAAAGGAAGATTTAGATAAATTAACTGTTAAATGGGAACTCTTAAAAGGGTCTCAAAAAGAGCCTTAAGTCTAAGTAGGTGTTGATCCCAAGTATCAGACACCACAACAATATCATCTAGGTACCTGCCGTCCTTCAAGTCCTTTAATAGCCTGATGGAAAAGTTTCTGGAATGAAGAGGGGGAATTTTTCATTCCGAAGGGGGTAACTGTGTATTGAAAAATGACCTCCTGGAATTACGAAGGCAGAGATTTCCTTCGCCTTATCTGTCAAAGGTACCTGATAGTAGCCTTTGAGGAGATCTAATTTGGACACAAAAGTACCCTTTAAACCCACAAAGTCAATTTAAACGTCATCCAGACGAGGAAGAGGGTAAGCATCTGTAATTGTGACCTCGTTCACTTAGGGTAGTCTGTACACATACGAAACCCTCCATCAGCCTTCTTCACAAGGATGCACGGTGAAGCCCATGGACTAGACTCCTCCTCCACTAAACCATGCTTTAACAAAAATTCAAACTTCCTGCTGAAGTAGCCTTTGCTTTTCAGGATTAGCTCTGTAGGGGGAAGTTTAAATGGTTTAGAGTTTCCCACATCTACACATGGTAACCTAACGTACTTTTTTCGGCACATCCGAAAAAATATTAGGATATGACTGTAGAAGCTCAGTTAAATTGTTGCTTGCGTTTCAGATAATCTCTCCATTAAAGGGGTTTAGGATCCTTGAGGAGGACAGAATTTGAAAGTTTAATATTAATTTCAGAGATAGAGTGCAAAGAGTCAGAGTCGTCCTCAGAGGTAGAGGACAGAGTCATTACTGGGACTTTATCTGGTGTATGGAAGTATTTTAAACTGATTAATGTGGTAAGTTTTAGATTTTGAGCTTTATCAATGGGAGCTACCAAAATATTTAAACTCAGATAATCTACTTTACAATCTGCATAGGTCCCGTAAATCTAGCTTTCAAGGTGTGGCCAGGTATAGGTTCTGCACCAACACCTTGTCCTCCTGGATGGAAGGAGCGGAATTGTGCACTTCTGTCATACCTCTGTTTCATCTTGCTTTGAGCTGTCTTTAGGTTAGCCTTGGCTAACTGACGTGCCACCTGAAAACCTTGAAGACGGATTGTAGAGTGTTGAACTAACGTCTTCTCCATCCATCCTCCTTTGAGCACCCGAAGAGGACCTCGTACATTGTCCCCAAAGATCAGCTAAAAAGGACTATACCCTGTAGACTCTTGCACTGTTTCTCGTACTGAGAACAGCAACAAAGGTAGTGATTAAATCCCAGTCTGTAGGGAATGAGCAAAAACTTCTCATCAATTGTTTTTAATGTCGGGTGGAAATCTTTCCAAGGCACCTTGGACTGAGGATGATAGGCAGTGGATAAGTTGTGGATTATCCCTAACCTAAGTTAATACTTCCCTAAATGCTTTGGCATGAGTTACTACCTTGATCACTTTGAATAGTTTTAGGAATGCCAAAACAAGAAATGAATTTGTTAAAGCTTTGAGAATAGCTTTAGTATTAATACTAAAGCATGGGAATTGCTTCAGGATATCTGGTTACTTTATCCATAATAGTAAAATAAATATTGATTTCCAGACTTTGACCTAGGTAGTGGACCTACACAATCTATAATTAAATCTGCAAAAGGTTTTCCATCAGCAGGTATAGGTTGGAGAGGTGCAGGTTTAAATGGAATGTCCAGGTTTCCAACTTGCTGACATTTCTCGGCAACACCTAATAATGATTCTTCACATCTTTCTTTAATTTTTTGGGCCCAAAAAAATTCTTTTTTGATTCTATACAAGGTTTTTTGTAAATTCTAAGTGACCTCCCAATGAAAGTATTATGAGCTAAAATTTTTAAAATTTGAGGTCTATACTTCGTTGGAAACCACTAACCTGTCATACAATTGCCGGCCCTCTATCTCCTTACCATCTCATGCAGATCAAATAATCGTTTTTAACTTCATACTTACCGGATGACCCAAAGAGGATTTACCCATGGCTGCCTCAAAAGCGAATTAAAGAAGGGTCCTTTCGTTTTCCTCCCGGAAGGACAGTCCCTCGGGCATGGAAACAGAGACATCTGGCAATCCTGCAACCTGGGAATAGGAAGGCTTGATCGGGGTCTGTTCACTTGATCTACGAGGCTCTGGCCAGTTTTCCTCGTAAAACAATGTGGCTTTTTCCGAGATCGGAGTCGTCCAAGGATAGGTCAACATTCTCTCCAGACAACCCTTGGGATGTTGCCCGAGTTAGGCCAACACTGGAGAAGAATTAATCATTATAGGGTTCAGGACACAACTAACATAGTAATGTTATTTACCCAGTAATAACACTGCATCTTTCATGGGGAATCCTTTTGAGACACCTACAGTCAAGTAACCCAGTGTAATATTGCACTGTACATAAATTTTATGCAAAGGAACAGAATATATAGCCCTCCATATGCTTCCAATAAAACAGAGGAATTCAAAGAAGTATTCTCTGAAAGGGGTAATATTCCCTCTTTACAAGTGAGCAATATGCTCCAGTATCTCTAAAGGTCTTTTCCTTAGTTGTTTCTGAGTTTTCCTGAAGGGAAATAAGACTTTTGCAATAATAAGGGGCCATACCTTTTTTTTACTTCTCTAGGGGACATGTTACTAGGGATATTAGAGATTTTTCCCCAAAAGGTTGGGGTTTATGGGGGCAGTTGGAACTGATGTGACCTACTTTAATTGCACCTGAAGCAGACGACAGGCTTGCCCTTTACTCCCTGTTGACGTTGCAAATGGTGTCGTTCTGGCTTTATGTCTCTCTGGATACTGTTGTCGAGATGCACCATGATTTTTTGCCTCTCCGCAGGTGGACCATATGTTGAGAAGCGTGGGCTCACCAGGTGGCTTAGTTGGCTGACGTAGACGTTCTCCCTCCGGCTGGCACTTCATTCTCCAAGGTTGACGATCTCTGCTGATGCCAGGCTGTTGAAAAGAGAGACGGGACCGCTCGGACAAGGAGCGGTTAGTTTCGAAAGGGATCAGCCAACCTGGCTGCCTCCAATGCAGTGGTTAAGTCACGATCCTGCAGAAAGACTCGAACCTCTGGTCGCACAGACTCCAGCAGGTTATCAATCAGAATAAGCTGCACCAGCTCCTCAAAGGTAGAGACACCACTTGCTTTATACCAGCTGGTAAAAGCTTTGGTTTGCTGTCTCACAAAGTCGACTAGGGGTTGACCAAGCTGTCGTCTGCCCAATTTGAAACTCTTGCGGTATTTGGCTGGGGGTACACGTATACTCCCAACACTGTGGTCTTCACTACTTGATAATCAGAAAATTCAGCGTCATTTAATACTGGACGTAAATTCCTGTGCCTTACCCGATAATGCTGTATGAACCAACGATGCCCAATGCTGTTCTGGCCACCTCAAGGCTCGAGCCTGATTTTCGAAGCTTTCGAAAAATTGCTCTGGTTCGGCCTCATTGAAGCGGGGAACAAACTGTACTGCTTTCTGTAAACTAAAATTATTTACAGAATGCGAAAACTGCCTCCTTTCTCTTTCCCTAATCAAATTCTTCCCTTGCGAATGCTCTCTGTTCCCTAGTTTTTCTCAAGATTGATTTTTGGGCCCGCTCAAGTGCCAACGACGCTGATTTCACCCTGAGACAACCCCGCTTTCAAATATACTGACCATTTTGCTCCGTAGGTTAATCATCTTCCTCCTGCGAGAACATAGTAGTTTTTGCCCAAGCTCCCGTAGAGGAGGAGTCTGATGTGCCATCTCTTCTTCTATAAGTTTGTCAGCAATCAGTGAACGCAGTTGCGAGCTGTGAAGTGCGTTTGTATGTAATGCCAATGGAACCCAGCAAATTTTCCAACAACGCTGTAGGGACAATTTAGGTAGGGGTTTTGCAAAGTATATGTCGACACCAGACCCTTGACTCGTCTAGGTGGCATAAGTTATTCGCTATGCACAGTACGATTGCAGGGGGGGGGGAAAACCCCAACGTAACACGTTAATTTGCAGAACACCTTAGCTATTTCACAGTAACGATTGCAGAATACGCATACAAGCAAAGCTGACTGCAAAACCTCCACACCGAACAGGCTAGTAACAACTGACACGCAAATTGAAAGCAATGCCAGACAGCAAGCTGCACAATGTCCTGCTACGAGCTTCAACCTTAAGCTCAAAAACCCTTTCTCTAGTCCACTCCCGCTCTCGGACAGGCTACCCAAAATTACAAACCCCGGATTCCAAATGGCCTGTTACCCCGGTGTAAGGGAGCAAATAAACACAGTAGAAAAAGTTTAAGACTTATATTATCCTTCACCAATTTAAAACAGCAATATGTACACTAATGTACAGTGATAAGTATAGTGCACTCCACGGTAAGCAAAGCAGAAATAGAAGCCACAAGATAGCAGACCGTGCTTCAACCAGCTCTAGAATGGGAATGACAAGGGCAGACAGGAGAGCGGTACCCACATAACCTCTGCGATTGCCAAAACCATCTTCTTATTGGCTAGAACCTGGTCACTAGTTGAACGACGGGGCCCCATCATCAACTCTTAGCAACCTGGTTCGCTGGTTGGGGGAGATAGCCTGTAAATGAGGGTGTGTACGTGCTCCGAATAAAGGTTACGTACTCTTTGCATGCCACAATCAGTATTATTAGAGGAAAAGATTCTTGTAAAAGTCAGGCCTTGAATAAATTAAAATGTGTAAACCAGGCAGTTGGTCAGTCTGCTCCAACAAATATGTCTTTGACAAAACTCCCAGAATTGTGTTTGCCTGTGTTTAATCCTGGAGAAAATTGGGAGGAATTTTGGTCAATTTTTAAAGCAGCTGTGCATGACAGGAGTGACCTAGCCTGTGTAACTAAATTATTTTACCTCAAAGGACAGGTAAGAGGAGATGCTCACATACTCATACAAGCCTTTCCCAATGAAAATGACTTACAATTAAGCAGTTGACTTGTTGAAGGTCACTTATGGTAATATAGAACAAAGTGGTTGGATCTAGTGAATATCATTGTTAATTTAAAATCCCCAGATCACACTTACAAAGGTTTACAGCAGTTTAGAGTTAAACTGGAGAGCACTCTCAAAACTTTAAGTAATAAATATAATCTGAAGGAATCAGACTGGTTATTGAGTGCCATGGTACAGAATAAATTAAGCAGTAAAACACTTGAATGGCTCTCGAATAAATATCACAAGGGTTATTTTGGTCTGGAGGAAATAAGACTAGGTCTACAAGAATTAATTGTTCAGTTGCAGACCAGCCAACCAACTCATTTTAAAGATGCAACACATGATAACTCTGAGGTATCTGTCAAGTTTCACAAAGGGAAAAATTATCCCAATGTTAATAATCAAAATTCATTTCTTAAAAGGAGTTACATAGGGGCATATCAAGGAGCAGGAATCAGAAATAATGATTCTCCACAAGGTAAGAAGAATAAGTACGCTCCTAAGAGTAGCCCAGTTAATAAGAAACCAGTCAAAGAAAAGAGAGATTGTCTTTTCTGCAAGGTACTCATTTTTCTAAGAATTGCAATGCATACAATTCATTGTGATGAATGGTTTGAAAAACCTTCCTCTTTGTATTAGACTGATGAAGCCACTGTGTGGCGAAACGTTTCCTGAATAAAGATTCCCATATGCTGCATAAGTGTCTCAAACATACAATTCATGGAATGATAAAGTTGAAAGATTGGAGGAACTTGACAGATGTATCAGATGTTTAGGTAATCACAATGTAAAGGATTGTTATGCCAAATTAAACTTCTGTTATCAATGTCACAAAGGAAGACACCATATAGTCATGTGTAAAGGTCTATATGATAATGTTGATAATGATAATGTTGACAATCCTGACACAACAGTAGCTAATGTAAAAATTGCTGCTAATGTTAATAATGATGGTTTTGCTGAAGTAGCCTTACCTGTGTTACAGGTAAAAATTGATGATAAAAGGCATAAATCAAAAAATGTAACTGCATTATTAGACCAGGGATCCCAGCGTACTTTCATAAAACGTAAATGTCTTGATGGTATGAAAGTACAGATGGGGGATCCCACAACTTTAAAATTATCTGGTTTTCTCTCAGATAAAAGAGCTCAATTGTATGACACTGTTTATGTAACTGTCAGGTTGGGCAATGAGAAAAAACGTGTTAATGCAGTAATTGTAGATAGACTTCCAGAGAAAATATCTACAGTAGGACTTAGTAAAGCTACAGAAAGACTTTCACATAATGTAAATTTAGCACCTTCTGGTGTAAGTGATGATTCTGTAGGCCCAATAAATATATTGATAGGTAGTGACTATTATGCCTCCTTTGTAAAGGGTATGGTAAAGAAATGTGGTGTCACCCTTTTGAAGACTGCAGGAGGCCATGTAATGTATGGTAGGATTCCTCGTAATAATAATTCATGACTAGAGGAAACTACAAATACCATAACTGTGTGTCTTACTCATGAAATCGTACCCCAGTATAATTCTTCCATAGAGGATGGTGTTGAGCCATTGCATAAATTGTGGGAATTAGACAGCATTGGAATAAATGTAAATGAAGAAGTCCAGACGATTCTTTTACTCAGGAGCAATACCTGAGAGATGTAAAATTTGAATCTGGACAATACTGGGTACGACTTCCGTGGAGACTGGACCATCCAGAATTGCCCACTAATTACAGAATGGCATATGGACAATTAAAGGCTCAGCTCCGCGAACTGAGTAAGATACCAGAAGTGTTAACTGCCTATAATGATATAATTGCTGAGCAGTTAATTAATAAATTTATAGAAGAGGTACCTCCTGAGCAAGCCAAAATTTATGGTCACTATTTGCCACATCACGGAGTGAAGAAGGATTCTAAGACCACTCCTTTGAGGATTGTGTTTAATTGTAGTGCCAGGAGTAACAAAAATGTACCTAGTGTAAATGACTGTTTAATGACAGGTCCGTCGTTGATGGAAAAATTAGGATATATCTTATTAAATTTCTGGATGAAAAATTATGCCTTTACGGCTGACATAAGTAAAGCTTTCCTAAGAGTGGGTTTACAAGAGGCTGACCGGGATTGTACCCACTTCTTATGGCCTGAGAATCCTATTGACCTACTTAGCCCTCTGAAAACCTTTCGCTTTAGGAGCGTATTATTTGGTGCCTCATCCAGTCCGTTCCTACTTCAAGCGACGATAAATGCACACCTTAAACGTAGGGGAAGTCTATTGAGTAAAGTAATGAGCAAACAATTTTATGTGGACAATTTCCTGGGTGTGACGTCAACTGAAGAGGAACTGTTAATGACTTATGGAGAGGCTAATAAAATAATGCAAAGTGCAAATATGCCTCTGAGGGAATGGAATAGTAATTCATCCAAATTAAAGGACAAAATAAGTAAAGATTTCCCTGGAGATGAAGTGCCAAAATGTAGTAATGTATTGGGTTTAAATTGGGATACTGAGAGAGATTTGTTAATGTTAAAACCTGATAATTACAGTATGCCCAGTAAATTAACTAAGAGAGTTTTGCTTGCTGAAGTTTCCAAATGTTTTGATCCACTAGGTTTAGTGTCACCCCTTACTATAAGAGGGAAATTATTAATTCAGGAAGCATGGAAACTTAAATGTGCTTGGGATGAAATTCTACCCGAGGAATTCATTAACAGATGGGATGAATTAATTGGTGATTATGAAAAAATTTCAATGTTGGAGTTCCCACGCCAGGTGGCCAATCCAAATGGGAAAAATGTACTCCACATTTTTTGTGATGCTTCAAAATTGGCATATGGCGCAGTTGCTTACCTTCAATGAAATAGTGTTATTTCTCTTGTTATGTCTAAGGCTAAAGTATCTCCAATTAAATCACGTACCTTGCCTCAGTTGGAATTAACAGCCATTTATGTAGGTGTCAACTTAGCTAATTATATAAGAAATAAGTTGCAGGAGATAAATATTAGCGACACTGTAATTTGGTCTGATAATGAGGTATTCTTACAATGGATTCGTAATGGAAGCAGTAAAATTGTGTACGTACAAAACAGAGTCGCTGAAATTAATCGGATGCAAGAGAAGTATAATAGTTTGGGTCAGCATATGTTAACATTTAATCATATACCTGGTGAGGAGAATCCAGCTGATTTCTTGTCCTGAAGTTTATCTTATGCTAAATTTGTAAATGCTGTATCATGGTTTAAAGGACGGAGCTGGTTGGTAAATAAAGCTAATTGGCCTGTACAAAAGGCATATATTGCTCCTGTTTTAAATTACTGTGACCCACCGCTCCAATAGTTTGTCCCTTCCGCTATTGGGCCGTGCGGACGTGCTGCGCAGTGCCTGATTGATTGGCTTTTTTGCAGTGGGACGTTACTTACTCTGGAAGACCTGTTTTTTCGCACTCTCTTTAA
>NW_026464840.1:0-38243 GCF_026875155.1 Cherax quadricarinatus
TGGCGGGAACCTGGCACTGTTGTGGCGGGAACCTGGCACTGTTGTGGCGGGAACCTGGTACTGTTGTGGCGGGAACTTGGTACTGTTGTGGCGGGAACCTAGCACTGTTGTGGCGGGAACCTGGCACTGTTGTGGCGGGAACCTGGCACTGTTGTGGCGGGAACCTAGCACTGTTGTGGCGGGAACCTAGCACTGTTGTGGCGGGAACCTGGCACTGTTGTGGCGGGAACCTGGCACTGTTGTGGCGGGAACCTGGCACTGTTGTGGCAGGAACCTGGCACTGTTGTGGTGGGAAGAAAATTGAGATATTTTTGACCTAAGATAAAAATATCAAACGTTGCTTTTTATGAGTATGACTTGTTGAGATTGAATGTTAATTTAAGTTTAAATAATCACAGAGAATTGTGTAGCAATAAACAGTGAATTTCTGTATTAGTGGCCTATTTGATGGTTAAGTGGGAAGGTTATTCATGCGTTAGCTGACGTGTTCCTGGGAAAATATTTTTTTCTGTGAATATTTTATTCGTAAATGATATTGGCTTGACGGATGTTGACTGCAGCTTCTACAGTCTTAAATCTAAATTGAATAGTCATTTGTAATTCTTTATGAACACACAAAAGCATTTTTAAGAATATTTTGCAATGAAAATTCGGCCACATTTCATCTACACTAAAAGTGATGTTGAGAAGTTTAAAAAACTCTAGATTTTTAACTATAAACTTCTAGTTAATTAAAAAAGTAGGTGTAGCGGCAGAGGTTATCAATTAATATTCATTACCTTCGTACTTAATAAAGTTGTGGAATATCGTGTGGACGGAAGTAACGTTCCTTCACTACTTTTATATTATAGTATTTTTTTTATTCCAAAAGTAACTCTAGTTAGTAATACATTACCAGTTACATTACATATTGGTAATCTGTCTTCATTACATAAGTTTCTCAGAAATCAAAATATTACTTATATAAAAAATTCTTAAATTCAAAAATGAAAATGATTATAATACGTATGAGAAAATCCTAGATCAGCCCTGAACTCTCACACAGTGTTGAGCTGCAAAGCAAAATATATTTGATGGGCATTTTCTCATAAGTTCTTAGGGTTCTTACAGAATTAATTAACACATCATGACTTCACATTTCTTGTGATGTTTCTACACTATGGTTTGAATGTCCTGATGAAGACGTTCACTAGGTTCCTGCGTCTCCCAGATTTGTTCTAAAGATCTAGTGCAAACACTGTTCACTCAAATCTTCAAAACGATCTTTTAAATTCTGAATCTTAGTAATACCCAGGAAACCCATGTACTAAAAACCAAAATGCTTCTCAGGCATTTTTTTCAACGTTTTCTAACTCATTAGTAGCTAACATCTGTCTATGCTGTGGACTTTCTAATTGAGGGGGTAAGGGATCCCATGGAGCTGCGTTGGGATCTAATCTAAATGCCAGATAAATACCGTTTTCTTCCCCCTCTTTACTGGGGAAATATTCCACAATATTTCACAGAGTAATTCAGCTCTTAGTTCATTTTCGGATCCGGGGGAGAGAGTGACCGGGGTATGACTCCCGGTGTGGCAGTCAACAGGTGTTGTTGGTCGCCCACATCTACTATTGACTGAGCCTAGATCACTCACTTGGGGAGGTGCTATCTTAGTGTGCTGAGACTCCTGATATATTCGGAGAAGTGTGGAGGGAGGTTTCCATGGAGAGTCAGCACTGTCTGCCGCACCGATGCAGACCGTCACTTTAGGGTCAAGTTGTTGGTTTCTTTTTGTTATTCCTCGGAGCTGTCCTTCATACCCCCTCCACCTCTCCTATTAAGAAAAATGTTTCATTTACTGTCATGTTCCTGGTGTCTCCTCCTGGGTCCCTGATCCCAGCAGCATATTCTGCTTACTCTGACACACCTACTGGTCTTCCTCTTAAGCTGGAATCACGTTCAGTCAACACTTGGTTGACTCCAGTACTTACGTTAACCCTGAAACCTTTGATGGCGCTCACCTTCATTCTACGATGATGAGACTCCCGGTTTCTCCCACTTACTGGTTACAGATCATGGCATTGGTAAACACTCGTGACATAACATACCAAAATAACTGACTGCTTGGTGTTAGCCGTAATCATAATCAACACCATTAAACAGAACTCGAGGTTTTTCAACACTCAAAGGTTTATGATGTCGGCCAAAACGGATCCTTCCATGTTATCAAATGCGGGATAGTAATTTTGTACCATACAGGCACCCACATTTCCCACATCCGTTCTACGACAAAGTTGGGAAAAACGTTTTACAAAAAATTTTTAATTTTGGGGGGGGGAGGGGGTTTTTGGGGGGGGGTACCCCCCAGTTCCAAGGTTAATAGGTACCCAATCATTACAGGAACTGATTTTCAAATACAGAATCTTCCACCCTGGGTTTATATAGCAAATAGTCACCAGGTAATGATCTCCAGACCCACAGAAGTGTAGGAATGTGGTATTTTGGTCTCCTGTCAAATGTCTGTTCATCTAAAAACAACAGTAACTTATCTGCGATGCGTTTGATAAGGTCCACACAGCACCCAGCCTCCTCCCCTCCCTCCACCCCCTCTCTCCCCCAAACCCCCACCCTCCCCCCACCGGGCCCTTTTCCTCCACCGCCCCCCCACCACCGGCACCCCCCTCCCCGGCACCCTTCCTCACCGCCACCCTCCCACCACGGCCCCCTCCCCCCAGGCACCCCTTCCTCCAGGGGACCCTTCCCCCACGGCCACCCCCCCACCCCCGGGCACCCCCCTCCCCCGGGCACCCTTTTCCCCCACCGCCCCCTCCCCCCCCGGGCACCCCCCTCCCCCGGGCACCCTTCCCCAGGGGCCCCCCTCCCCCCCACCGGCACCCTCCCCCCACCCCGGCCCCCTTCCCCACCGCCACCCTCCCACCACGGGGACCCTCCCTCCCCCCCAATCCCCCACTCTCCCCAATGCCCATAAAAACAAAAAACCCCTATATGTTACCCCCTTACCCATTTATCTTACGAAAAAATGAAACACGTTTCTCGAGGAAAAGCTTGGCTGTCAGTGAGTCAAGTGTCTCCCCAAAAGGGCTACCAAGACCTCCGAGGGGGTCCCAAAGACTCCCCAGAGGGGCTACCAGCCCTCCAGAGGGGCTACCAAGACTCTCCAGAGAGGCTAACCAAGATTTCTCCGGGAAGGTCCCAAGACTCTCCATTGAAAATTTGTCGGGGCCTCCAAGGAGTCGCCTACCCTGGCAAACCTGTTGAAACCGAGCCTGAGAGGGGTACCTCACCCTCAAAAGGGGTTTTAAGGACAATTTTTTCACAAATGTTTGTATTGCAAGAAACCCCCCGCATGCACGAAAAAGGACTAACTTATTTGGGTGTTGCAGCATATTTTCCGACTTCAACTTCCTAAGCCTAGTTTTAGCCCCCTTGGACTTTCCCTTGGGAACCCGTGCAACCGGGAGCATTAATTCCTGAAATATTCAATCGTTTTTGTGTCCTGGCCTGCACCTCAAAAATTTCCTATATCCAAGAGGGTATGTATCCCCTAGAAAACTATCGACTCAACGCTAGCTTCAACGCCCCTCTAAAACCGGGTACTTAGGGGCATACTCCCGTACACGCCGAGCCCCAGTTAACTCAACTCACGATCCCCCTAAGTCACGGGCCAGACCCTATGGGAAAAAGGTGAATATCTCGTCTTACTGTATGGGCTGAGGGGGAATCTTACGGTACATCGGGGGTTCTCTACCAGATTTCCCCGGGTCTCAATGTGAAACCGTGGGGGCGCCGCCTGATTTTCACGGCACTCTTGTCCAGCGAAGTCTACGTAAGAAGGCGTTTTCTGTCTTTGTGACCTGCCCCCCGCCTTCAAGTAGGCTGCCTTTTCCCCAGCTAACTTACCTAATGTTTGCCTACATTATCCCTTTTCCTACCTTGTTAAGGTCTTGGGTCTACTCTATCATTATCACGATGTTTTTTGTAAATAATATTAGTGTATTCCCAGAACCTCCTACTCTTCCCCTGAAGAGTAAACTATAAATTAAATAATTTACCAACCGCCAACCGAGAATCCTTGCTTGTTTGGAGGTTTAAGGGTCGCTCGGCTCAACGCCCAGCGCTCATGCGGGATCGGCTGTGGAACTATTTGGACCAAAAAATTCCACATCCCCCCGCCGCGAAGGTAGGCGCAAGTCTGATAAGTCTGCCTCCTCAGGCCCCCCAGTGGGCCCTGGACCGGCGCCGTTCGACGGGTCCCCGGGCCCGCTCACTCGAAACTCTGGTCTGATTTCTCATGCCCCCCGGCCCCCACCGTGGGGGACCTCGGAGGCAAAGCCTGTTGGGGGTCTTATAGTTCGACACCGTTCTTTCCCTTTCACATTCTCAACCGCCCGCCTTGTCTGGGGGGTTGACACTACCAGGCCAAGAGCCAGTGTGCCCTCGGCCCTCGGATTCTACCGCACCGGGCCCCCTTTCCTTACACATCTTTTTCGCCCGGGGTCGGCCCATAAAAATTTTCCCCCGCAAGTTTCAATAATCCCTGCCCCACACCTGGTTCCATTTGCCCAGATTTCCCCAGTTTTTTGTGACTCCTGTGCTTCTTCATTGGGGGGGGGACCTCTGGCCCATAATAATCCCCCCGGGAAAGACTGACTAAAATTGCGGGGAAGGGGCTCAATCCTTTTCCAAACAGCATGTGTTTGGGGGTGAAGCTTCTTGCTCGCAACCCCTTTTGTCGTGGGTCGGGCCTGTTTTTAAAACTTTTGCCTCTATCTCAACAACACGTCCTCTTTTTCTCACAGCTCACCCCTCCCGTGCAAAACCTTTCCAATGCACCTTTTGACTGGCCCACCATGCGTTCATAGAATCCCCCTTTCCCAGGGTGCCCTGGGAGCTATGAACCCCACTCGCACCTATTCTTTTCAGGTTCTCGTACTTCCCCGTTGTCCCTAAGATTCCTAAAAAACTTTATGGGCCGCCCTAAAGCTTGTCCCATTGTCCGAGAAAATCAAATGGGGCACGAGAATTGGCATAAACCTCCTAAACCAACTTCACGAAAGTCTCTGTCGTCATATCTTTCTGCCAACCCCAAATGCACCGCTCGAGTAGTGGCCAGGAAACAGGCAGACATATATTTTCGGGGGCCCTCCTTAACCCCCCTGGGTTCTTCAATTGATAGCCCCGTAAGTCTATTCCACAGTCCAAAGGGCCTGTCAAATGTCCCCGCTCCTGGGGCAGCGGTGGTGCCCTGGTAGGGGGGTCCTCCCATCGAAACCCCCGGCAGACCGTGAAACTTTTAGCCCCCTTTTGACGGCAGCTCGACCCTTCATACCCCAGTAATTCTGAGTGGGGCAGGTGGGGTATCTAAAAACCCCCCCCATTAAGGTCCTCTGAGGGCATCTTGTATCAATCGCTCGTCGCCCATCCCCTTTCCCGCAGCAAAGGGATGTTTGGCCCCATAGCTGAGCTCAAGTTTTTTTATTTCCCGCATTTTTTAGCCCCGATGATCAGGAAACCCAAGAGTGAACCCAAATTTTCTGTTCCCTGAGTCGTCATCGTTGGACCCGCGTCCTGACGCCATAACCTGCTGCGGGGCGCAAGTACTTTTAGCACTCCCGAAACCCCCCCTTTGGACTGCCCCTTTTCCAAATTCTTGGGGACCCACTAGAGAAAAAAGCGACCCTGCTTACCCTTTTCCGCAGCTTCCTCACGAATCGAAATACCATTTCCCCTACTTCCTATAATTTTCTCCACGGGGTTTGCGCCTGGGCAAATAGTTCAGTGTCGTGTTCCCCCGCGAAATGTACTATGGTGATTTTTCCCGAATTTTTTGCTCCGGGAGCAAACCTTTCCCGGGAACCAGTCTGGCCTTTGAACCAAAACTCCTTTTACTCAATTTCTGTGGGTCACCCCCCTTATCAGGTCGGGTGGGTTTTGTTGGGCCATCAGAAATTTTTGATGTTACTGTAGTTCCCGATCTCCTTTTCCGATTCCTACATAGGGGGCTTTGACCCCGTTCTTCTGGACCCCCTGTAAGGCACCTCCGAGTTGTCCCCTACAAGGGGGTGCACCCTCAGATTTTTAACACCTCCTCTACGTACTTTCCCATTTGCTCCCAGCAACATCGCCGTGGCTCTAGCTTTGGGGTCGGCAATCCCTTTAGGGGGGTCACCCGCGCACGATGGTGGGCCAATTGACTTGTCCCCGGGCCCCCAAAAACGAACTGCCCCTAGGGCCCCGGGGGAGGCTCACAGAAACTGCAATTTATAATCCCGCCTGCACCCGATGGACCTGGGAATGTGAACTCGGGGAATTCCCCAGGGCTTTGTTAACCAATCCCACTCCTGGGCAGACTGTTTTGGGGTGGGTCCCCAACCAGGTTCAGCTCCCAGGTCTGTTTTACTGCTCCTCCCTCGAATGGTGATGGGTTCAACAAACCCAAAAAGGTCGAAGGCAGTCGCACTTTGCTCAGCAAAGACCTCCTGGCAGCTTTTCCCTTTCCCCATCAGGGTTCCCTTTAGCCTAATTTTCTTCCTTGACTTCCCCCCTTTGTCCCAAACCCCATGTTACCCCCCACTGAGTAGCCAGTATAGTAGTTCCCCCAGCCCCCAACGTTTGGGTTGTTTGCCCCCCCATTCTCTCAATGGCTGTTTTTGAGAGCACTCCCGATTAGACCCGGTAAAAATCCATCAACACCTTTTATCTGAGGGGTACCCTGCATTTGTCTACTTTAAAAAAGGGTTTCAGTAATCTTTAAGCGGGGTGTTACAGTTCCCAAGTGGAGTCTATGGTACCGTAAAGGAAGGTGAAATGTGGGACCAAACAAAAACTGCCCGAAACTAAGGATAACCCCTTTCTTTGGGGATTCCCTGTTACCCGCCACAAAAACCTTGTGTATCCCTATCCTGTGGGTGCAACCCAATACGTAGGAAGGGTTTGCTAATGTCTGCCGCATAGGCGTATGTTTCCGTCCTGAACTCACAACACATCGCAAAATTTTTTTTGCGTCGGGGGCCCTGTAGCAACAGTCGTTCACGATGGCTCCGGGGACTCGCCTGCGAGCGCAGTTGAAGACTACTTGAGGGAGGGTTACCGACTCCTTGGTGACTGCCATGTGTGGAAGAAATGGGTTTTCCCCGGGCTGGGCCCTTGGGGACTTCCGATGAACCCCGGCCACTGTTCCCCATAATACACAATTCCCCCCCAAACCCCTTTCCCGGCAGGCGTTCACCAATGAATTCAATGACCATGCCCCTTGAAAAGGGGGCAGCGTTTTGGGGGGCCCGGTTTTTCCCTGGGGTCGCACCCAATCTGCCCCCCCGAACGCACAGGTTTTAATAATTCGATTACGTCTCTCGTGTTCGGGGCGGCTGGTCCCCCTTTTAAACCCCACTACATCCAGGTCCCCTAGTTTTTGGACCGGTCACTGTATATGCCAACTTTCCCCTTTGACAGGGCCCTTTGTGCAACCAATTTTGATCACCGTACAGCCCAGTCGCTGAAAAAACCAGAGCCCCCCTTTCCCGGGGTCCAGGGAAATGACGGATTCGCCCCTACGTGTACCCCGCTGGATCCTGTAGGCCACACCCTTTCCTTTATAACCCTTCTCGTAAAACAACTCGTCTGGTAATCCCCCCCTACCAATATGCCACATTACAACATTGGTGCAATGTTGGTTTTGCTAGCTCACACCCCTCCCCCAAACTTTGATCTTCACCAGTCCCCAAAATGTAATGATATTTGGGGACCCCCTTCACCATCAAGGGTGAAATTTTTCCCCTCGTGCCCGGCAACCGACCTCACATTTGACTACTGGTAAGACCTGCGTGGGACTTCCCCACCAAACCCTTCCACCTTCATGTCAACTTTACCAACTGTCTTTTCCCCTTCAACCAGTGGCTAGACTCCCCGTTTTAGGATCTCTGTGCCCCCGTCGAAAAACAAAAGGGTTGTTTTCAGACTTCTTCCCCTTCGCGACCACCGCCTTAGGTGGGGAAGGCCACCGAAAACCTTGAAATTGCTCACCAAACAAATTCTCGGTGGGGCCCTACCACCACACTATCGTTACTTTTACTTTTTTGCTCCCCCGCCCTTTTCTTGCGGTTTGCTTCCTTAACCCCTTGTTTCTAATTCGGCTCTTAGGGCAAAAGTGCACGTGGTGCTTTTCCCCCTTCCCGGCGCCCCCGGGGCACTCCCTGGCATGGTGTTTCAGTCCCGGCAAAAAGTTCCACAACACTTGAAACAAAATCTCAAACCCTCTCTAAAACCGTGAACCCTTTGGGGTTATGTGGGCAAAACTAATAGGGGTGTTTTTTTAAAAAAACCCGGACCCGGTTTATTACTCGCTTTTGGGGTTCTCCCGGGCCCTGGGGGTGGAGGGTTTCCCGCCCGGGCATAAAATTCGTGCCTCCCCGAAAAAAAGGGGGTTTGGGGCCCAATCTCCGTTTTGGCCCCCTGGGGAAGATCGAAGGGGTTTTCCTTTGGAGGTTTTCCCCTAAAATACCAAAGGGAGAAAAGGATCCCTTTTTAACCCTTTTTTCAACTTTGGCCCAAACCCGTAAAACAACAATCCTATTTCTCCTAGGGTTTTTAATTCTCAGGCCCCTGTTTTGCTAGCCAAAGGCCTCTGAAAAAACCGGGGAAAAAGGTTTTCCCATTTTAATTTTTTCCAAAAGGGGGGGGCCAAAATTCTCTTGAAAAATTTTTATTGGACAAGCTCATAACCTAATTCCCCCGGAATTTTCCCTGGGACTTGGGGGGTTTAAAATGCGGCAAGCCCTCTGAAAAAATCAATTAAAAATTTTTGGGCTTTAAAATCCCCCCTCCAAGTGTTCCAAAACAAGCCCCTTCTAAATTGGTTTTTGGTTTTGGGGGAAAGCCGGTAAAGTAATCGGGTTTTGGGGAAAGGTTTGGGGTTACCGGGGGGTGCCCGCGACCGGGGAAAATACTCCCTTTTAAGGGATTACAAATCTTTTGGTCATTTTTCTGGGCTTAAAAACTAATCCCCCAAAAGGGGCTCATGGTTCCAAGGGGTAAATTCCCCCGGGGGGCAAACCTTTTAAAAAACCCATATTTGAAAATTGTGGGGTTTGTTTGGCGGTATCCCGGGCCCCCAACACATTTTGGGAAAACAGTTTACTTTACAACATTTTTACCAACTCCCCTGTGCCCAAAACACCCTCCTTTAGGGGGTTGGGGAAAAATAGCCTTGGGGGGCCTTTTGGGTTTCCCATTTTTAATAGGGAACCTTTGTACCCTCTATCTGAGTTTTTTTAATTTTTTAAATTTTAAACCAGTTCTGCAAATCACGCAGTCAATTTTAAAGGGGGTTGGCAAAAAGCCTTTTGCCCCCCTGAACCCGAGGGGGGTTTCAGGTGCCTTTTTGGATGGGGAACTGTTCGTTTTAAGGGTTGTCTAACCAACTCCCCAACCCCCGCCTTGTAAAGTTTTTTAACCGGGAACACAAGACTTTTAATCCACCCCCGGGCCTTTTTAGGTTTTGGTTGAATAAACATCTTAAGGTTCCAACAAGCTTCAATTTTTGGTTAAAATTGGACTCTACTATAAACAAAAAGGTCCATGTTGCTCTCAAATCCCAATCCAAAAATTTTGTATCAAAAGGGGAAAGCTTCCCCCTAGAAATTTAACTGTACAATGCCGGGCAAAAAACCCCCCGGATTTAAACCCTTGTCCAGGTATTTTTTCAAAACCCCACATTAACATGAATCAAAGAAAATAAAAATCACACACAAATGGGCCCGGTAAAAATAAAATCATTTGGGTTTAACAAAAAGAAAAATTCAACAATTAAACTTGTGAAACAGTAAAAAAATTAATGAAATGAAAAACAGCTTGGCCTCCCTGGGGCCCAGTTTTACTCTAGTAATTTTGACCTAGGTGGGCTAATTTAAAACCCAACTTTTTTAAAGGGTTTTCCTAACTGTGGCCTAGCTATGATGTTTAAAACCTAGCACCCACATCCGGTTTTCAAGGCCCAATTTTGGAAAATTTTTTGGGGCTGCCCCCAAAGGTGAGTCCCCCCTCCCCGGCAAACTCGTTGACACCAAAGCTTGAGAGGGGGTCCCTTTCACCCTTTCCCCCAAGGGGTTTTTTATAGGACAGATTTTTTCAAATGATTGGTATTGCAAAAAACCCCTCCCCTTTGCATGCACGTAAAAAGGGAACAAAATTTTACTTGGTTTTTGCAGCATATACCTGATCTTAAAACTTCCTAAGCCTAGTTTAAAAAGCCCCCTTGGACTTCCCCCTTGGGGAAAACCCTTTCAACCGGGAGAAATTAAATTTCCCTGAAATATTCAATCGTTTTTTTAGTGCCCTCCCCTGCCCCAAAAAATTTCCTATACCCAAGGGGGTATGTATCCCCTGTATAACTAGGCGGAACTCAGACGCGGGTTTTCAGACGACTCTAGACGCTGGTACTTACGGGGGCATACTCTCTCGTAGAAACCCGAGCCCTCATTTAAAATTTAAAACTCACGATCCCCTAAGTCAGGGCCAATCCAAAAGGGAAAAGGGGGAATATCTCGTCTTACTGTATGGGCTGTGGGGGAGAAACATTACGGACTTTGAGGTGGGTTTTCCCACCAGATTTCCCCGGTCCAGATGTGAAGACAAAAGTGGGGGGGCCGCCCGAGTTCCCCGGCACGTCTTTTCCAGTCGAAGTCATCGTAAGAAGGACGCTATTCTGTCTTTGTGACCCGCGCCCCCCCATTCAAGCTAGGGCTGCCAGTTTCCCCCAGTAACTTATCCTAATGTTTTTCCTACTTTTTCGGCCTATTCCCACCTATTTAAAGGGCTTAGGTTACTCTATCATTATCTACCCGATGCCTTTTGTAAAAAACCTAATAAATTTGTGTATTACCCTAAAACCCACCCACTCCTTTCCCTGAAGAGTAAATCTATAAATTAAAATTTAAACTTTACCAAAAACCGGCCCAAACCCAAAAATGCCTTGCTTGTTTGGGAGGGGTTTAAGAAGGGGGCGCTGGCTCAGGACGACCCCGAGTCATGCTGGATCTTTAGCGGGAAAATTTGGACCCCAAAAAAATTTTTCCCCATTCCCCGAGAGGCTACCAAGGGCTCTCCAGAGAGGGCTAAAAAAAGGGTTTTTCCCCGAAAAGGCTACCAAAACTCTCCAGAGAGGGTACCAAGACCCTCCAGAGAGGCTACCAAGAATCTCCAGAGAGGCTACCAAGACTCTCCAGAGGGGCTACCAAGACTCTCCAGAGAGGCTACCAAGACTCTCCAGAGAGGCTACCAAGACTCTCCAGAGAGGCTACCAAGACTCTCCAGAGAGGCTAACCAAGACTCACCAAGAGAGGCTACCAAAAACTCACCAAGAGAGGCTACCAAGACTCACCAAGAGAGGCTACCAAGACTCACCAAGAGAGGCTACCAAGACTCGCCAAGAGAGGCTACCAAGACTCGCCAAGAGAGGCTACCAAACTCGCCAAGAGAGGCTACCAAGACTCACCAAGAGAGGCTACCAAGACTCACCAAGAGAGGCTACCAAGACTCACCAAGAGAGGCTACCCAGACTCACCAAGAGAGGCTACCAAAACTCACCAAGAGAGGCTACCAAGACTCACAAAGAGAGGCTACCAAGACTCACCAAGAGAGGCTACCAAGACTCACCAAGAGAGGCTACCAAGACTCACCAAGAGAGGCTACCAAGACTCACCAAGAGAGGCTACCAAGACTCACCAAGAGAGGCTACCAAGACTCACCAAGAGAGGCTACCAAGACTCACCAAGAGAGGCTACCAAGACTCACCAAGAGAGGCTACCAAGACTCACCAAGAGAGGCTACCAAGACTCACCAAGAGAGGCTACCAAGACTCACCAAGAGAGGCTACCAAGACTCACCAAGAGAGGCTACCAAGACTCACCAAGAGAGGCAACCAAGACTCACCAAGAGAGGCTACCAAGACTCACCAAGAGAGGCAAACCAAGACTCACCAAGAGAGGCTACCAAGACTCACCAAGAGAGGCTACCAAGACTCGCCAAGAGAGGCTACCAAGACTAGCCAAGAGAGGCTACCAAGACTCGCCAAGAGAGGCTACCAAGACTCACCAAGAGAGGCTACCAAACTCACCAAGAGAGGCTACCAAGACTCACCAAGAGAGGCTACCCAGACTCACCAAGAGAGGCTACCAAAACTCACCAAGAGAGGCTACCAAGACTCACAAAGAGAGGCTACCAAGACTCACCAAGAGAGGCTACCAAGACTCACCAAGAAGGCTACCAAGACTCACCAAGAGAGGCTACCAAGACTCACAAAGAGAGGCTACCAAGACTCACCAAGAGAGGCTACCAAGACTCACCAAGAGAGGCTACCAAGACTCACCAAGAGAGGCTACCAAGACTCACCAAGAGAGGCTACCAAACTCACCAAGAGGCTACCAAGACTCACCAAGAGAGGCAAACCAAGACTCACCAAGAGAGGCTACCAAGACTCGCCAAGAGAGGCTACCAAGACTAGCCAAGAGAGGCTACCAAGACTCGCCAAGAGAGGCTACCAAGACTCACCAAGAGAGGCTACCAAGACTCACCAAGAGAGGCTACCAAGACTCACCAAGAGAGGCTACCCAGACTCACCAAGAGAGGCTACCAAAACTCACCAAGAGAGGCTACCAAGACTCACAAAGAGAGGCTACCAAGACTCACCAAGAGAGGCTACCAAGACTCACCAAGAGAGGCTACCAAGACTCACCAAGAGAGGCTACCAAGACTCACAAAGAGAGGCTACCAAGACTCACCAAGAGAGGCTACCAAGACTCACCAAGAGAGGCTACCAAGACTCACCAAGAGAGGCTACCAAGACCACCAAGAGAGGCTACCAAGACTCACCAAGAGAGGCTACCAAGACTCACCAAGAGAGGCTACCAAGACTCACCAAGAGAGGCTACCAAGACTCACCAAGAGAGGCAAACCAAGACTCACCAAGAGAGGCAAACCAAGACTCACCAAGAAGGCTACCAAACTCACCAAGAGAGGCTCCCAAAGACTCACCAGAGAGGCTACCAAGACTCTCCTACAGAACTGAACGACGACCTCAGGTTCTTTTTGAAATTTCTTCCCGTAACGTCTGATGTTCCTACATCATCGTGATCTCTGACACTTCCTTCAGAACTTCAGTGACTCTGTAATCCAGCAGTTACCAAATCTCCATACCAAACTATTGATCCTTCGTGATTAACTTTCCCTATTTGTGTGATTTGATACATGATTCCTCCTGCATCTGTGACAGTGTTGGACCCCCCTCCCCCCCACATCATGCTACCACTGTCACTATCCTCTCTCCCGACAGCCGATTCTTTTATGTCACTAGACAGTTCCTGTCCATCTCTCCCCATTTTGGATGCTGCTGATGCTTCACCTCTCTCACCACCATCTCCATCATCTTCTAATACTTGAGTCACACTACTTGTCACTTCCTTGACTAGAGAATTTAGGCTATATCGACTTTTATTTGGAGAGAGATGCCAGTGATGGAGGTAGATCAGCCACCTCTTACCTTCCTATTCTCACCCTCAACTAACCCCCAACATCCTCCTCCTATGGTTACCCACGATTCCCATATTACTAGTTTACCGCTGCCGCAAACACCGTAGCTGATACTCACCATCTGCTTTCTGAGGCCACTGTTTTACCCGTCACAAATAATAGGGATATCACATTGGAATATGAGAGAATACATAGAAATTCTGGCATAGCTCCATTTGGCCCCTTTATGTTTTAGTTACAAGAATCTAAATTACGTTTAATAGATATGATTTATAGCTATCACGCTATACTTTTTCCCGACGAGACATGCAACTAACACTGATTTTCAGTTTGTATTCCACTTTGCTATACTACTTCCCAAGTCTGTTAATATGTGGGCTACATAATCTTCTCTTTTTATATTCCTCTTCACGCCGGGTATCAAAGCTTCATGTAAAATTTATGATTTCTTTGTTACCCACATCTCCCCATTTATCATGCATTTATAATGCTCATCCTTTACCCCGGGAGGGAGTCTCAGCAACCCTCGCAGGGAGCCGCTCCTTGTCCTATATAGATCCTTGTATATAGATCCTTGTATATAGATCCTTGTCCTATATAAATCCCTGAGCCAATATTTGATCCATTATAGGTTTTCTTCTATGCTCTCTATGATGCCGGAAATTTACTGGTCAGTGTTAAACAATCATCACAACGATTCCATACCTCGGCTGGGATTGAACCCGCGGTCAGAGAGTCTCAAAACTCTGACCGAGGGTTCAATCCCAGCCGGGGTATGGTTTAGTTTGCAATCGTGTCATTACGATTTCGTGAGTCATTACAACGATTATTTTCTCCTTGTTTCGTTTTAACACCTGAACTTATTCACCTGATGTTATTCACGCTATGCATCTTTCCCTGGTGTAACTTTCACTTCATCCTTAGCAGACGAGTTGTGAAAATTTTCACCTCCAGTGTTCTCTTTGTAGCAACAATGTCAGTTCCCAGAGTCTCAGTTAAACAGAAAATTTGGTCCTCCACGGCTTCCTGACTACGCTTGTGTTATGCTCCACACTACATGAATATGCTTGTGTTATGCTCCACACTACATGACTACGCTTGTGTTATGCTCCACACTACATGACTACGCTTGTGTTATGCTCCACACTACATGACTACGCTTGTGTTATGCTCCACACTACATGACTACGCTTGTGTTATGCTCCACACTACATGACTATGCTTGTGTTATGCTCCACACTACATGACACGCTTTTTTTATGCTCCACACTACATGACTACGCTTGTGTTATGCTCCACACTACATACTACGCTTGTGTTATGCTCTACACTACATGACTACGCTTGTGTTATGCTCCACCCCTCCATGACTATGCTTGTGTTATGCTCCACACTACATGACTACGCTTGTGTTATGCTCCACACACATGACTACGCTTGTGTTATGCTCCACACTACATGACTACGCTTGTGTTATGCTCTACACTACATGACTACGCTTGTGTTTAATGCTCCACACTACATACTGTGCTTGTGTTATGCTCCACACTACATGACTACGCTTGTATTATGCTCCACACTACATGCTACGCTTGTGTTATTCTCCACACTACATGATTTACGCTTGTGTTATGCTCCACACTACATGACTACGCTTGTGTTATGCTCCACACTACATGACTACGCTTGTGTTATGCTCCACACTACATGACTACGCTTGTGTTATGCTCCACACTACATGACTATGCTTGTGTTATGCTCCACACTACATGACTACGCTTGTGTTATGCTCCAAAACTACATGACTATACTTGTGTTATGCTCCACACTACATGACTACGCTTGTGTTATGCCCCACACTACATGACTATGCTTGTGTTATGCTCTACACACATGACAAAGCTTGTGTTATGCTCCACACTACATGACTATACTTGTGTTATGCTCCACACTACATGACTACGCTTGTGTTATGCTCCACACTACATGACTATACTTGTGTTATGCTCCACACTACATGATGTCAGTGGCATTACAACACAACTATACACTTGTTCCTATGTTTCAAGCAGGCGAGTGTGAATGTCTGCTGTTATATAGAAAGCAAATCGAACTTGCTGTAATGTCTGTGTTCTATGTAACTACCACTACTGTGTAACTATCACTACTATGTAACTACCACTACTATGTAACTATCACTACTATGTAACTATCACTACTATGTAACTATCACTACTATGTAACTATCACTACTATGTAACTATCACTACTATGTAACAAATCACTACTATGTAGCAAACCACTACTATGTAACTATCACTACTATGTAAATCACTACTAGTAACTATCACTACTATGTAACTATCACTACTATGTAACTACCACTACTATGTAACTATCACTACTATGTAACTATCACTACTATGTAACTATCACTACTATGTAACTATCACTACTATGTAACTATCACTACTATGTAACTATCACTACTATGTAACTACCACTACTATGTAACTATCACTACTATGTAACTACCACTACTATGTAACTATCACTACTATGTAACTATCACTACTATGTAACTATCACTACTATGTAACTACCACTACTATGTAACTATCACTACTATGTAACTATCACACTATGTAACTATCACTACTATGTAACTATCACTACTATGTAACTATCACTACTATGTAACTATCCACTACTATGTAACTACCACTACTATGTAACTATCACTACTATGTAACTATCACTACTATGTAACTATCACTACTATGTAACTATCACTACTATGTAACTATCACTACTATGTAACTACCACTACTATGTAACTATCACTACTATGTAACTATCACTACTATGTAACTATCACTACTATGTAACTACCACTACTATGTAACTATCACTATGTAACTATCACTACTATGTAACTATCACTACTATGTAACTATCACTACTATGTAACTATCACTACTATGTAGCTACCACTACTATGTAACTGCCTACTACATACATAGAACACTACACTCAAACCCTCCTCTCAAACTTCTCATCAACCTTAACAGGACACATGACCACAACACAAGACACGATCTTTTTTTGGGATGTACCACGTGTCCATGTTGTTAAATTAGACACATGTGCAACTCTTGAGTATATTGAGGAAACGTTTCGCCACACAGTGGCTTCATCAGTCCATACGTAGGAGAAACTTGAAGAACAGGAGAAGCAATGAGGTAATCATCCCTCAACATTGAGTCGCTAGGTCAGTCCCCTCAATCGTGAACTGAAATAGCGGGCACATGAGCGGAGAAGCAGCTTTATAAACCGTAGCCAGGGTGAGGGGCCTCAGTCATAGGAGGTGTCACCATTTGTCCAATGTGGAAAGTAGTCGTGCCCAGAGGTTAAGGCAAGCGAAGAATTTCCAAGTATAAGATCCCAAGAAGTTGCATTGTCTGATCCGGCTTGTAGATAGAATGTTCAGAGAACCGCCATGTTGTTGAATTAGACACATGTGCAAACGCTTGGGTAATCTATATTGAGGAAACACGTTTCGCCACAACAGTGGCTTCATCAGCCCTACTCTAGGAGACACATAATTGAAGAACAGGAGAAGAATGAGGTAATCAGTCCCTCAGCCTTTGAGTTCGATTGGGCAGTCCATCAATCTTGAACAGCAATACGGCATATGAAGGCGGAGAAGCAGCTTATAAACCGTATGGCAGGCGAGTTGAGCAGCAGTCGTAAGGTGGTGTCACCATTTGTCCAATGTGGAAGTAGGTCATGCCAAGAGATTCTTACCCGAGCACAGACAAATTGCCAAATGTCTCTGGACAATATCTTTAATGCTCTCTTGCCTCGGACACTTCCTGGACCTTAAGACAGCAAGGATGATATTGCAAAACCGAGCAAAGACACACATAAAACGAGAACTATAGACCTAACTCGATACTTGAAGTCACTGTAAAGTCCTTGAGAAAATCATTTCCCAACATATTAAACTACTACAGAAGTATAATCAGCTCTCACATGAACAACAGTATGGATTCAAGACCCCAATATCATCCTTGGATGCTGCGGACCGCCTGAGGCAACAGGGCACCCTTGTCCTTAATATGCAACCAGGATGATCCACAAAGCTTTGACAGTTCCCTGTTGCACGGCGACCGACTCAATATATTTAAACATGTCGACCCCTTCCGACCACCACAGGACTTTTCAGATTAATGAACAAAGTATTGTGTACCCATACTTGCTTCATCAGAATGTACTATCTTGTGTCCTACAACATTATCTCTCGAAAACCTGTAGTCAGGCTGTAGTCCGCATTACCACGACTTAATCCTCCTGCCAATTCCTTAGATCCCTAACCTAACAAATGTTATCTTCCTACTACTGCTAGGTGTTGTGTGTATATAATCGCTCTGGAGCGGGGTTTGAGATAGCTCCCATTGACCGCAGGCCGCTCTACACTCAAAAAACTCCCGCCAACCACAAACAGGAAGATTTGTACGTTAACTCCTCAGAGGACGTCATCAGATGCCTGTATGTACAGTGCTCGCTGTACGATACTCGCTGTACATGACATCGTGCACCTCGCCTTCCGTATTCCCGACCGCAGACATTCTTCAGCTATTCTTTGCTCGTTGCCTTATTTGAGTACTCATTTACCCACTTTATCACTTGTATCCTGCAACTTTTATAATTTACACTTCCTTTTGTAAGTACACCTTTCTTATTTGTGATGACACCCAACCTGTTATGGCAGCACTCCTTTCCTCAGTGCCCTACTGCTGCCACCACCCTCTGCTTATCATATTTATGTTATCTGTATGTATGTCACATATATATCATATATCTAAATAATATAAATATAAACACTTATATATAACATCTATATCTATACTCCCTGTCTGGCTAAGCTTGTTCCGCTGCTGTGTGCTCCAATCACAGTTTGTCGTTAGCCAACCCCCCTTAATTTTTTTTATCCTTGTTCTCTTAGTCACTCGCATTGTCCTTGTATATTTGTAACAGAGTGGCAACAAGTGCCAACATAGGCCCCCAACTGCCACTTTGAAATTTTTGTTTATCATTGCAAGCATTCTCTACGGCCTTTACTTTATATTATATTTCGCTATACTTTGTTAACCCTTTGGAGAGGGTTGTTCACGCGACGTTGTTCACTAACTTACTGGTTCTTCTAGCTGCTAAAACAACCGCCCTAAACCACTAAGAATTCCGGCGCCCTGCGCTTGTTACCACTACAAACGTGCGTGATTGTAGAGTGTGTGTGTGTGTGTGTGTGTGAAGTTGTGTGTGTGTGTGTCGCGCGCGAACGCGAAAGACATGCATTATGGTAGTATGCTACTATATGGTGCATGTGTCCTTCCTAGTTTCATTAACTTTACCAGTCGCTTTAGTACGTACCTCGTGTCCCCCTATCACATATCCCTCTGGTATCGACCTACGGCTGAATCTTTCTACCGTACACGCATATATAATTATTAAATTCTCCTTAAATCTCCACTAATGTTCACAACTTCGTCTGGAGGTCATAGTCACAACTTTCTTCTGGAGGTCATTGACACAACTTACTTCAGGAGGACATTGTCACACCTTTCTTCTGGAGCCCTGTCTCATACAACTTTCCTTCTGCGGTCCAGCAATCCCAACTTTTCTTCTGAGGTCATTTTCACACCTCAGTGCTCTGTTGATAAAGAAATATTACTGCAGTTATTTTTGTAAAGCTTCTACGGGAACTAAGTCAATAGTTTAGTTTAGAACAGTAAAAGGATCTTATGATCCTTAATCAGGATGAATAATAAAGATTATTCATCGTAATCCAGAGAGTTGAAATAGTATCACTGAAAATTAATTATAATTAATTTCATTAAATATGAGGTCGGTTTTCGGAACATATTTTTGTCTTTAATAATAAAAATAATTAATAGAAACAATTATCCCGCTAAACTGTCCCGAGGAGAACTTGACCTGGTGATCTGACTGCCACCTTTGACAGTCGATACCTAACCTGACACATCATCTGCCTCTTGATTGCAGATTTAACCCGAGACACCCTGCAGACTCTTATTGCTGAATTAACCTGGCTACACCATGCTGACTCTTGTTTGCTGATAACCTGGTTACCATGCCTTGACTCTTGTTGCTTGATTAAACAGGTCACCATGCTGACTCATAGTTGCTGATTAACTTGTACCATTCTGACTCTTGTAGCTTGATTCAAACCTGGTCACGCAATCTTACTCTTGTTTGCTTGAATACCTGGTCCCATGCTGACGTCTTGTTTGCTTGATAACCTGTTCCCAGCTGCCCTCTTGTGCTTGATTAACTGGTCCACCATGCTGACTCTTGTTGCTTGATTAACCTGGTCACCATGCTTACTCTTGTATGCTTGATTAACATGGTCACTCATGCTGACTTCGTGTGCTTGATTAACCTGGTCACCATGCTGACCATCTTGTGTTCTGATTATACCAGTCACCATTCTGACTCTTGTTGCTTGATTAACCTGGACACCATGCTGCACCTTGTTGCTTTATGACTTAACCTGGTCACCATGCGGACTCTGTTGCTTGATTAACCTGTCACACATGCCTTGCCATCTTGTTGCTGGATTAACCTGGGTCACAGGCGGACTCTTGTTTGCTGGATTTAGCCGGTCACCATGCTGACTCTTTTGCTTGATTAACCTGGTCATCCATGCTGAACATCTGTTTGCTTGATAACCTGTCCCCATCCTGACCATTCTTGTTGCATGATTAACCTGGTCACCATGCTGACTCTTGTTGCTGGATAACCTGGTCACCCATAGCTGACTCTTGTTGCTGGATTAACCGGTCCCCATGCGACTCGTGTTGCTGATCTAAACCTGGTCCCCATTGCTGACATCTTTATGTTGCAGGATTAACCTGTCCTGCTGACTCTTTGATCTGCTGGATTAACCTGGTCCACCATGCTGACTTATTGTTGCGAGTTTTAACGTGTGTTTTTGTTTTTGTATAAGAAGCATTTCATGTCTGATCAATTACAACATGTTTCAGAAATTAATCCTGAAGATGGTGCTTTGATTTGTCACCCAAACACTTGACTGACTCACAATATACGTCCAAAACAGCTCCAGTTCTATAATTACCTTTCGTCAGGCTCAATTCTCTTTATGTATGTGGACAATAAGCCGAATTCATTCCACGAGTTTGACAGAAAAAAAAATTGATCTTCATGCCGAATAAGTATAGCAAAAAATTTTCATGCCAACAAAATGCTCGTGCTAAAACAGCCTCATCTGGGTATACATTGAATTTAAAATACCATTGATGTAGTTTATGGGATTGGAAAACAGTAAGAAGAACTATGTATCTGCATAATAAACGATATTTCACAAGTATGTTTACAGTCTTCATGAAAATTAATAATCACTTACAACATAAATGAACAATAAGTGTGTAAGTCCAACACGGAGTATCACTTTAACGTTGTATCATACACAATACACCTCGACACACATTACAAGTACCTATGATTTACAACGCACCTAGCACAAGTACCATGATGTACAACGCACTAGCACAAGTACCATGATGTATACAGTTCACTAGGCACGAAGTCCCATGATGTACAACCATTAGCACAAGTACAATGATGTAACAACCCACGAGCACAAGTACCATGATTTACCAACACTCACTAGCACAAGTAACCATGAGTACACTCACAAGCACAAGTACCAGTTGCAACAACTCACTAGCACAAGTACCATGATGTACAACTCACTAGCACAATACTATGTTGTACAACTCACTAGCACAAGTACCCATGATGATAACACTCACTAGTACAAGTAGCCATGATTTACAACTCACTAGCACAAGTATCCATGGTGTCCAAATCCCTAGTACAAGTACCATGATTTACAACTCACTAGTACACAGTACCATGTTGTACAACTCACTAGCACAAGTACCGGATGTACAACTCTCTAGCACAAGACCAAATGTTGTACAACTCACAAGCACAAAGTAACCATGATGTACCACGCACATACACCAGCACCATATGTACAACTCCTAGCAACAAGTACCCCCATGGAGTACCCTCACTAGCAACAAGTACCATGAGTACCACACACACGAGTACAAGTACCAATTTGTACAACACTCACGTCGCCACAAGTACGCCATGTGTACCAACTCACTAGCACAAGTACCCCATGAGCTCTTGACAACTCACAACACAAGTACATGGTGTACAAATCACTAGTACAAGTACCATGTTGTACAACTCTCTAGCACAATATCCATGATGTGCCACTCACTAGCAACATGTACCACGCTTTACAACTCACTACCACATATTCCTGAGTACAACTCGACGTTGCCACAAGTACCAAGGTTTTATACTCACTAGCCCAAGTACCATGGCGTATACCTACACCTAGCAACAAGTCCTATGTTTATATAACTTCACTTGCACAAGTACATGTTATAATCACTAGCACAAGTCACCAAACACGATTTACAACACATCTCGCAGAAGCAAAAATGTGTATACTCACTAAGCACATGTACCATGGTAATATCCACCTCTCAAGCACAAGACCATGGTGTACACCTCACTAGCAACAAGTACCATGGTGTACAAACTCTCTAGTCACAAAGAAACCATGAGTACTACACACTAGTAACAATACCAATGTGTAGTACCACTAGTACAAGTAACATGGTGTACCAGTCACGAGCAACACTACACATAGTTCACACAGTAAACATGTTGTATGTAAGTAACCTCTAATCACAGAGGTAGCTACAACACAGTGGTGTAGTTACAATCACACCAGACAAACAACATACAACACAGTAGTGTAGTGTCCAATCACAGACAAACAACATACAACACAGTGTGTAGATACAATCTCAACATACATCATTCAACACAGTGTGAAGTTACAATCCCAGACAAACACATACAACAACAGTCTGTCTTTACAATCAACAGACACAACAAACATACAACACAGTGTGCCTTACAATCACAGACAAACACCAACAACACAGTGTGTAGTTACAATCACAGACTAAAAACATACCATCACAGTGTGTAGTTACAATCACACACACAACATACACCACAGTGTGTCGTTCCAACATCAGTCACAGACAAACAACCTTACAAGCACAGTCTGTAGTTACAATCACAAACAACATACACCAGTGTGTAGTTTACAAATCACCGCAAAACAACATAACAACAAAGTGTGTAGTTACAATCCCAGACACACAACATACAACACAGTCTGTAGTTTATCAATCACAAACAACATGCAAACACAGTTCTGTAGTTACAATCACAGACAAACAACTACAACACAGTGTGTACTTCCCATCACAGACAATACAACCATACCAACAGCAGTGGTAGTAGTTACAATAACTTATACCAACATCCACACAGTGTGTGATAGTTACACTCACAGACCAACCACATACAACACAGTGTGTAGTTACAATCACAGACAAACCAATAACAACACAGTGTGTAGTTGGGGGGGGGGGGGGGGGGGGGGGGGGGGGGGGCAATCACAGACAAACAACATACAACACAGTGTGTAGTTACAATCACAGACAAACAACATACAACTTGAGCAGAGACATGAGTTATTCAAATGGACAAATACTAATTTATTCAAGAAAGTGTTGGGGGGGGGGATGGGGGGGGGGGGGGGGGGGGGAAAACAATTATAAATATAGAAGTAACACTCTTTCTCAGACTAAGTTCTAACAATAAACAAACATAAAAACTAATAAAGTACAGATGTATATTACAAGATACTTTATGATATATAAATGTTTCATTTATGAAACGACCTTCATATGGGAAGGATTAAATGTCTGTTATTTCCCAGGGATCTGTGACGCTTACCAGTTACATTAACACAATCCAGAAAATAGTTAAAATTCCAAAAAATTATAATCTACGTAATATTGTTAAATTTTTAAAACTACATTATAAAATAAGTCAATAGAAGATAAATATAATGTACCGCAGCCGACTGAAAAGATGATGATGAAAAAAGACTCGTCCAGCCCGGAGTTGAACCCGAGTCTGGTGATTTAGACACAGCCGTGCTGGCCACCGCACCACATGCCGTGCTGGCCACTGCACCACAGCCGTGCTGGCAACCGCTACCACAGCCGTACTGGCCACCGCAACACAGCCGCGTACTGGCCTGCACAACAGCCGTACTGGCCACAGCACCACAGCCGTCCTGCCCTACACCACAGCCGTTGCTGGCCACTACAACACCACAGCCCGTGCACTGGCCACTACACCACAGAGTCGTAAGTTTTAGCTAATAAATTTTGCTTCATAAATCGCTTAATAAAGTGTTGGCAATGGTAGTGTTGACAAAGTAGTGTTGGCATGTAGTGTTGCAATGGTACTGTTGCAATGTAGTGTTGACAATGTAAGGTTGGCAATGTAGTGTTTGGCAATAAGTAATGGTGTGGCAATGGAGTGTTAACAATGGTAGTGTTGGGCAATGGTAGTGTTGGCAATGGTAGTGTTGGCATGGTATTGTGACACTGGTAGTGTTGGCCATGGTAGTGTTGGCAAATAGTAGTGTTGACAAATGGTAGTGTTGACAAAGGTAGTAGTTATGGCAATGGTCGTGGTTAACATGGTAGTGTGCGCAATGGGTAGTGTTGAGGCCTGGTAGTGTTGGCAATGGAAGTGTAAACAATGGTAGTGTTGGCAAAGGTAGTGTTGGACAATGGTAGATGTTAACATGGTCAGTGTATGGCATGAAAGTGTTAATGGTAGTGTTGGCCAATGGTAGTGTTGGCAATGGTAGTGTTGGCAATGGTAGTGTTAACATGGATAGTGTTGACACAATGGTAGTGTTATCAAGTAGTGTAACAATGGTAGTGTTTGGCAATGGTAGTGTTGGCAATGGTAAGTTGACCATGGTAGATGTTAACAATGTAGTGTTAACAATGGTAGTGTTAACAATGCGTAGTGTTGACAATGGTAGTGTTTACAATGTAGTGTTGAACACTGATATGTGACACTGGTCGTGGTTAACAATGTAGTGTTAACAATATGGATAGTGTTTAACAATTGGTAGTGTTAACAATGGAAGAGTTCACAAGGTCGTGTGGCAATGGTAGTGTTAACAATCAGTAGTGAGTTAACATGAGGTGTATACCAATGGTAGAGTTCCAAGGTAGTGTGCACAATGGTCGTTTAACAATGGTAGTGTTGGCAATGGTAGTGTTCAACAATGGTAGTGTTAAAATGGTAGTGTTAACAATGTAGAGTTAACACTGTTGTGTTAACAATGGTAGTGTGGACAATAGGTAGTGTTAACAATGGTAGTGTTAAAATGGTAAGTGTATAACAATGTAGTGTTAACAATGGTTGTTAACAAGGTATTGTTAACAATTAATGAAACTGTAAAAAGTGTTCTGTCAAAACCAGCCAAAAGAAAAAACGACAGAGCAATTTTTCTTCATTATTATAATAGTAATATTATATATAATTATATTCTTCAATAATTATTCAGATCGAGAAAATTTTTTGATAGCATCAGTTCATTGTAGCCCAATATTATTGACTTCACCACCGTACTTATACTACTGACTTACACCATCGCGAGTACTTACACTACTGGACTTACACCATCGTACTTAACACTACTGGCCTTACCCATCGTACTTCACTACGGGACTTACACCATCGTACTACACTACTGGACTTACACCATCGTACTTACACTACTACTAGGACTTACACAATTGGGAACTTCTAAAATCTTCAAATATATGTTGGGGGGGGGGGGGACGAGGTGGATCAAAGAAGAATGTGTAATAATTAACAGGTGGAAAACAGTGGCAGGCTGGAAAAGACAGAAATGCCAGACAACTGCTGGAACTAGTGACAAATAGGAGATGAGTGAAACAATGTTTACCAAGAGCAGGAGACCAGGTTAAGGCAGGAAAAATACCTCAAAGGTAAAGTAAACTATCAATAATTGTACTATGAAACGCTTGATCACTGGACGGAAAGATAAACACTGTCGAGTAACACATGATCAGCTGGACGGAAGATAAACAATGTCCGAGTAGCTCTTGATCAGCAGACGGAAGATAAACATTTGTCGTAGTAAAACTCTTATCACTGGACGAAGATAACATTGGCGTAGTAACGCTTGATCACTGGACGGAAGATACACCATTGTCGTAAGTAACTCGTGATCAGCAGGACGGAAGATAAACTTGCGCGTCAGTAAGCACTGTCAGCTGGACGGAAGATGAACAATAGTCGTAGTAACTCTTGAGCAGGCTGGTCGAAGATGAACCATGTCGTCGTAACCTTGATCAGCTGGTCGGAAGCTACACTTGTCGTAGAACTCTTGATCATCTGGACGGAAGATGAACATTGTCTATAACTCTTGAACAGCTGGACGGAAGATAAACTTGTCGTAGTAACTCTTGATCAGCTGGACGGACGATGACCAACATGTCGAGTAACTCATCTGATCATCTGGACGGCAGATAACATTGTCGTAGTAACTCTTGATCAGCTGGAACGGAAGATAAACATGTCGAAGTAATTCTTGGATCACGACTGGAAGATAAACCTTGTCGTAGAACTCTTGCTCCCTGACGGAAGATAAACATGTCGTAAGTAACCTCTTGATCCCGGACGGTAGAAAAAACATTGTCTTAGTCACTCATGACATCTGGACGGAACGATAAACATGTCGTAGTAAATTACTTGATCACTGGAATGGAAAAAACATTGTCGAAGTAATTCTAGAGCACTGGACGGAAGCATAAACATTGACGTAGTAACTCTTGACCAGCTGAAGCGAAGCTAAACATGTCGTTGTAATTCTTGAACTGGACGGAAGATAAAACATTGTCGTAGTAACTCTTGATCGCTGACGGAAGATAAACATGTCGGAGTAACTCTTGATCAGCTGGACGGCAGAAGCCACACTGTCGGTAGTAACTTCTTTGATCACCCTTTGGGGAAAAAACGGGAAAAAATAGAGATACACCATGTCGTAGGAATTCTTGCTCAGCGGACGGAAGATAAACATTGTCGTAGTAAACTCTTGAATACCGCTGGACGGAACGATAAACATTGTCGAAGTAATTCTGATCACTGGACGCGGAAGATGAACATTGTCGTAGTAACTCTTGACTCACTGACGAAGATAAACATTGTCGTAGTACATTTCTTGATCACTGGACGAAGATAACCATTGTCGTATAACTCTTGATCAGCATGGCCGGAAGATAAACACTGTCCCGTAGTAATCTTTAATCAGCTGGATAATACTTAACTATGAATATTATAATGAATTCATACTGACAAATATCTTTATTTCCTAAACAAATCTGCTTCACATGACAATCGATGTCAAGAAACAGGCTGTAGACTTCTTCTGTGTAATACAGAGAGACAGGCTCAATGATCTTGTGTAGAGAAATGTTTCGAGTAATAAAGAACCCTGACAGTTAGACAGTATCTTACTTATCAAAACTGACGTACCTCAGGATAACCCGATGATTAATAAATACACCCCGTGTGGAGAGTGTGTACTCACCTATTTGTACCACCTATTTGTGGTTGCAGGGGTCGAGCTCACAGCCCTGGCCCCGCCTCTTCGCTGATTGCTACTATGTCCTCTCTCTCCTGCCCCAGGAGCTCTATCATACTTCGCCTTAAAACATCATTATGTCCTGCCTCACCCCAACATCACTTCTATGGCTAATTCCTTGCCTGACAACCTATGACTGAAGAAATACCTTCCTAACATCCCTTCTTGATTCATCTAGTCTTCAACTTCCATTGTGACCTCTATGTGTCGGTGGCCCATCTCGGAACATCCCGTCTTTGTTCCACCTCGCTATTCGCGCAGTATTTTATAATGTCGTCTTATCATGTCATCCCCTGACCCTCCTGCCTTCCAGTGTCGACAGCCCGATTTCTCCTCAACCATTCTTCCATAGGCAATCCCCGTAGCTCTGGGACATCTTGTTGCAACCTTTGCACTTTCTCTAATTTCGTCTGCTTCGACTAGTGTGATTCCACACTGGTGCGGGCATACTCCAGATGGGCCTGACGTAATGGTGTACAAGTCATAAACGAATCCTTACTGAGGTATCGGAACGCTATCCGTAGGGTGCCACGCCCGTATGCTGCACAGTTATCTGATTGATGTGCGCCTTCAGGAGATATCTCGTGTTTATTTCACCCCCCCGATCTTTTTCTTTAGTGAGATTCTGCAGTCTTTGGCCCTACTAAACGATATTGTGTCTGCGGTCTTCCTTTGCCTGTCCCAATCGTCATGCCTTTATTGGAAGAGTAAATTCTAGAGGCCAGTTGCTGGACCAGGCTTGCGTAGCCTGTCCAGATCTCTTTGTAGTCCTGCCAGATCCTACGACCCGATCGATTCTTCTCATTAACTTCACATCGTCTGGCAAACAAGGACACTTCTGAGTCTATCCCTTCCGGTTATGTCGATCACGTACTACCAAGAACAGCACAAGGTCCTAGACAGACCCCTGTGGAGACCCAGCTTGTCACAGGGGCGCACACTCGAACACCTCGTCGCCGTACCATGAACTCATGTTCTCCAGTCAGCTAATCTCTGATCCATTGCCGTGCCTTCATGTTATGTGTGCCGGGTCCTCTACTTTGCAGTAACCTCTTGTGAGGAACTGTGTCGAAAGCCTTCTTGCAGTCCAAAACTACGCAGTCGAGTCACCCCTCTCTCTCTTGTCTTACTATCTGGTCACATTGTCAAACACTCTAGTAGGTTTGTGACACCGGATTTTCTCTTCCCGGCAATCAGTGCTGGTTGTCATTATACACTTGTTTTCTTTCCAGGAGCCCCACCACTCTCCGCCGGAGAGCTTCTCCATGACCTTGCATACTATACACATGACAGATACAGTCTTAGTTTAGTGCCTCATGTCTGTCTCCCTTTAAAAATTGGACTACATTTGCCATGTTCCATACACAGGGCGTTGCCAGTTTTCACATGAAGTGTTGAAGATCTTTGTTAAATGGGCTCACACCAATATCTTTCTGCACCCTCTTTAACTGCCCCATGGTAGAGATTTTCCTGGTCCCAACCGCCTTGAGGTGTCAATTCGCATAGAGCAGCTTCTTCACCCTCTCTCCTGGTATATATGTACCTCATCCAGGCACTTGCTGTGTGCCCCCTGTTCTGATTCTTGGAGCCTCCTACTGGTTTCCACAGTAAATACCTCTGTAAATCTCTGTGATAAGCTCCTGACATACCTCTCCGGTTCGTTTCTTGTGATTTCCCACCCATCACCCTTCCTCCAGTCTGATTACCTGGTCCTTGACTGTTTTTTCCTCCTGATGTGGCTGTACAACAGCAATCGGGTACAGTCTTTACTTTGATGCTATGTCATTTTCAATTGTCTCCTGAGCCTCCCTTCTTCCTCTGTGGCATATTCGTTTTCTTCTGGCTCTTCGACGGATTCTTTATTTCCTGAGTTCTCTGTCTCTGTACCTTTCCATCTCTATACACCTAATTTTGCTCCCTACACCGGTTGGGTGAACCACGGACTCTTTCTGTTCTTCCCCTTATTTCTGTTTCCCTTGGGAACTAACCTCTCCTCTGCCTCCTGGCATTTTGTTGCTAAAATAGTCCATCATTTCTTGTACTGGTTTTCCTGTCAGTTCCCTCTCCCACTGAATGTCTTGAAGGAATTCCTCATGCCTGAGTAGTTCCCCCTTTTGTAGTTTGGTTTTTCCCAGCCTATTCCTGCTACTCTCTCCACTTGGAGCTCAACTATGTAGTCGAAGCACAGAACCACATGATCACTACTCCCAGGGTCCTTTCATACATGATACCCTCGATGTCCGAACACTCATGGTGAATACAAGGTCCAACCTTGCTGGTTCATCCTCTCCTCTCTCTCTGGTAGTGTCTCTAACATTGATGCATGAGGTTCTTCCAGTACCAAAATCCATCATCTTGGCTCTCCATGTTTTCGGGACCCCCATGGGGCTTCCAGGTTTTCCCAGTCAATCTCCTTGTGATTGAAATCACCCATAACTAGTAACTTTGCTCCCCCCATGTGTGCTCTCCTGGCCACCTCGGCTAGGGGTGTGATCATTGCTCTGTTGCTCTCATCGTATTCTTCTCTTGGCCTCCTGCAGTTCTGTGGTGGGTTGTACATTACTGCAATTATCACCTATGTCCCTCAGACTGGATTGTTCCTACTAAGTAGTCCCTTTCGCCCATGCCATCCATTCCTTCCATTTTCTCAAAACCCGCACTGGTTTTTAATGAGCAGTGCAACTCCTCCTCCCCCTCTCCTCCCTCTGTCTTTCCTGAAGATTTGATATCCGGATGGAAAGATTGAATCTGTTATTATTCTGGTGAGTTTTTGTTTCTGTGAGTGCTATTATGTCTGGGGATGTCTCTTTGATTCTTTCGTGCCACTCCTCATACTTGTTTGTTATTCCATCTGCATTTTTATACACACACCCTTCAACTTCTTTTCTAAGACTGTGGTCTGGGAAGTATATTGGGGTTGGGGAAGTGGAGACCTGGTAAGGAACTATGGTTGTTGCTGTGGGGTGAAGTTTGTAATGTAGTGGGTGGGGCATTGGATGTGGCCATGGGTGTTTTGATTTAGAGTGTTTGTGTTGCACTGGGGTTGACCTGTTGGGAGGCTTCTATAGGAAGTTGTGAGGGAGGCTGTATTTGATCTTCTTCTGGTCTGGGATCTCCTGTCTGTCTCATCCATCCCCTCTCCTTTCCTCCTTTCGCCTTTGTACCACTCTCTGTTTCCTTCCTTTCTTCTTGTGTTCTGTCGCGTCTATCGAGATACACCTTCCTGTATGCCGTCCATGTCCCTTAAACGTGCTTTCTCCTGCCAGGATCCTGGTCCGAGTCGCTTCTGCCTTGAAGGTCTCTCCTCACTGCCGGGTTCTGTTTTTTTACAAACCCCTTATTCTCCGAAAAATCCAGCTGGGTCATATCGTCTTCTCCCTATTGCTTGCACGCTGCTCTTCAATTGCTTTTTTTTCCCCCCTTGTTTTCTTGCTTCATATGTTTCCCCTTCGACTTCCTGGAGCCCATACACAAAGACTGACCTCACCCTTCATTGACCCACTGCATATCCCGTGTATCCCCTCATTTAATTTGGTTTACCTCCACTGGCAGCTATCCTTTTCCATCAAGTGTGTGTGTGTGAGTGGATGTTGTGTGTGTGGTGTGTGTGTGTCATGAAGGGTCGGTGCGGAGTGTAGAAAAGAGGGTTCCTAAAGAACTCTTGTCGATTTCAGCCTTTTCATTATCTCCATATAACAAGACAAATATATCCAAAATTCGAAAATTAATACAAAAATATGTAAAAAAATGAAATAGTATTTAGAGGGAGAGGTTTGTGTGTGGTCAAGCCATGAAAATGAACTGTAATGTTAAAACTGAAGTTTTTTTCATTTATTCGATATTTTAAGAACAATTGCCTGAAATATAAATGACATTATTAAATATCTCATAATGAATGGAGCCGCGAGCAACAAAGTTTAACATAGTTTATAATGGAAATTATGAATATAAACACTATAAACATACTGGTGTACAATGTACATGGGTCAGAAAGCACTTCCTTTAATATTCCGTTAAACCTTGATCCCCAAATGCATAAAAATGAAGATCAAATTGAGAGAGTGCAGAGAAAGAGCCTACTATAAAAATAAACCCTTTGAAGAAATACTCAAAGAAAATAAGATTTTGATTTCTTTCAGAAAGAGGGAGAGAGTAACAAGGAAGATCAAATTGATATCTTTTTCCGTGATTTCTATCTCCCCCATGATTATAATAGTAATACTCAGATTTCTTTTTACGCCCTGGCCGTCGCGACATTACAGTTCAGATGCCATCCAAACAGCATCATTCCCGCCCCTTCTTCAGAGTAGTAGGCCTGTACTCCAACAGCCACTTCAACATCATAAAAACAACTTGCCCTCCACTACTGTCCTTACATGCTCTCACAAGCCCCTAGTTGGAATTTAAGCCATAGACATTAAAAACTTTTACCCATCCTCTCCTTCCAAATAATTCTTTTTTTTGGCGACCGCTACCCCTCCTTCCCTTCCATCCCAGATATATATGCCCTCGCTAGTCATCTATTTTTCTTCATCCTCTCTAAATGTCCATTAGCACCACAACAACCCCTCCTCACCCTCCTGAATAATACTTTTTGAATAACTCCACACCTTAACTCCAACTCAGATTCCATGCATAATATTCACAACCCACACATTGCCCTCAAACACGACATATCTACTGCCTCCAACATCTCCTGCGCTGCAACATTCAAAACCCATTGCTTTATGCACATACTCCAGTGTTTGATAACACTATACTCTGGTACATTTTCGATAATTGCTCCATGAGTGATATTTCACCCGTTTCCACAGAGTCCTCACTTTCAGTGACCATCCAGTGTTTTTCCCTCATCAATTCTGTTGTGTTCATACCTCACTTCTTCTAGTTTTGAATTCATCAATTTATACAGTATTTCTATTTGTTATGTAAGAATATTTACCAACGGAACAGTTTGAAAATCATGGTATAAGATGTAATGTATAAGTGAGTAACCACTGTTATAATGGCAAATGGAATATTATTTTCGTGGAGGTTATACAGAAAGTAAAATTTAATCATCTTTAAGGAACGTTTGGAGAAAATATATAAAATATATTAATCTCAGTTTAATACGGTACAAAGCTTTACTTTAAGTAAATCAAATATTCCTGAAGCATCTCACACTAGGTTGGCAATGATGGGTGTGGAGAAATTAATTTTCTAGGATTCTGACGCTGGCACACCCACCTGTAAACTGTGCAAAGAGTCACTGGTAGAGTGAATCACAATAGTTCAGTCCCAAGGTCATGACAGGATCTTGGGCGGCGTCAACTATCACAAAAACACTTATTAAGCATCTTCGAAGGGGTACCTTATAGTGATTGCCCGATTCTTTTTCTTCCTAAGCTTTCGTTTGTAGGTTGAGAACAGCTCACCCAATCCGTTTCAAATTTACAGTGCTAGCGTATCGTAACTATGAAAAGGTTCGCTCAACTTTTGGTGTATGGAGGTGCCTTCTGGCCAGCATTATAAAAACTATTCGCGGTTTTGAGTGCGATAACTTGAGAAAATTTCTTTTAAAGGGTTTCTAACTTTCAACACTGGTGTGTTGTACTTAGAACGTTGAGAGTGTTATTTGGGGATGTAGGTGCTAATTGCCAGGTTTATTTTTAAAATGATGTGCTTTTTTCGTGAAATATGTTGACTTGTGCCTTTGAAGATACATGCTCCTGCTCTGCACACATACACTGGCTGTATGTACACTGTACATAGTGGACTCATAGAGTGTAGCTACACATGGAGGGCGCAGGTATGTTTGCACTGTCTCGGGGATAAGGAAGAGACTTGTGTCGGAGTGAGAAATGGTTATGGGTTTGTGTGGTATACTCAGTTGTCTTCTCTTTTAATTCCTCGCACTCAAGTCCCCTAACTTATTATTCTATTAGTGTTTCCAACTGATTTTGAAGAATCCATTTTATACCGTCAGAGGGGAAGCGAAAGAAAATAGCTGGGCGATGAATATAATATATACCAGGAAATGCGAAACCAAAACAAGCATTGGAAATTTGTTGGTGACAAATGTTGAGTTTATCAAGTAAATTTTTTAGCACATTGGGTCTGTTGCCCGATGTGGGCGCCGGGAAGTCGCCCCTACCGCTCACTTGAAGGTTACGTCAGGGGGAGGAAAGGGGAGATAGCAGTGATAAAAATATCAAGAAAACAGGAATCCAGGAAGGAAGAGGGGGAGAAGTACGACGACCATGAGAAAGCTGAAAAGAAAGAGTGAACAAGAGAGAAATAAAAAAAGAGAAGGTAAACGTGAGAGTTGAAGATGGAGGAGGAGATGGTGAGCCTCACACAGGAGCAAGCGACGCTGGTAATTGAATACTGATGGTGGGTAACAGATTATGACTATCTTAAAGGGAGGCACGTAACTTCCCCCGTCTTCTAACATGTTAATTTTTCCACTATAATCTACCTTGTCCATAATTACTATCGTATTTGCTTTGTCTGTTTCGTAAGGTGAGAGTCCAGGAACCTCCTTTCTTTCTTTCAAATCTTTGGGGAAAATTGTTGCAGAGGCCCTGCAACACAATTGTCCTGAAGATTTATTAAGTTAACCATGAATTAAGGAAAATCCTGGACTTCACCTTACGAAACAGACAAAGCAAATGCTATAAAAATTAAGGACAAGGTAGATTATAGGGGTAAAATGAACATTATGAAGACGGGGGAAGTTACGTGCCTCTTAAGTTGTCCAGGGAGCGTACGACCTCACTATGTATTACTCCCTAACATCACCTTATTTCTCCTCTTCCTCCTCAGTTCGTTTCCTCCTCCCACTCCTGTTCTTCACTCCTCTCCTCTTTTTTTTCCAGGCCCCCCCTTTCCCCCTTTCCCTGGTTTCCATTCTGCAGTTGAGAGAACAATTTGTCAGGGGGAAGAGAGTTTTTTTGTGCGGAGAAGCAAGTGTCACTACTGCCGGGCACCTGCTGTGTCACTACTGCCGGGCACATCTGTGTCAGTATTGCCGGGCACCTACTGTGCCAGTATTTGCCGGGCACCTACTGTGCCAGTACTGCCGGCACCTCCCCTTTCACATCCTCCCCTTCCACTTCAAGCCGTCCCATCATGACCCTCCATTCTTACTTCCTCCTCCTCCTTCCTCCTTCTTCCTGCTCTGCGGGGTTCACTTTCCTCCCGTCCCCCTGTAGAGGGAAGGGGAGGTGTGATATTTCTGGGAGATATTCCTCTACTCTCTGTATCTCCTCTTTATGATTTTAAATATAAATGCTCCAGATATTATTTGATTTTCCTGGTGGTGGATTTATATGCTCCCTACCCACCCCGGTTGTCTTCCATTCCTTCACCTTGTTGCCCTTCCATTCCCCCCTCCTGTTTATCTTCTGTTTCCCCACCCCTGTTGTATTCGACTCTCCTGGCAGGTTGTCTTTCACTCTCCCGGCACGGTTGTCTTCCACTCTCCTGGCAGGGTTGTCTTTCACTCTCCTGGCACGATTGTCTTCCACTCTCCTGGCACTGCAGTCTTCTTGTCTCCGGGCTGGACACAAGCGCTGCCTCGGCTTCTCCTCACTTAGCTTCACATTTCCTCAACTGTCGCATCATTTTTTGTTTTGGAATCTTTATTTTCTTCCCCTTCCCTCTCACCCATAATGTGTCTGCCTTCCCTCTCACGCTCACCCTGTTGCCTACCGTCCCTCTCACTCTCACGCTTGCGCCTACCGTCCCTCCCACCCCCCACCCTTATGTCTGTCTCGCGTATCACCTCTCTCATGTCCCCGGGTACCTGGAGTTTACTCTCTCACCCCCGTCATACTATCTTCTCTTTCACCCCTCTTCATGTGTGTATCTCCTTTTGCCCATCCTAATATCTCTCGTACCTCTCATCCCTCTCATGTTTTTCTCAACCTCTCTCCCCACCAGTATCCCTTAACTCTCACCCACAACAGCACACAGGTAGTTTAGGTGGCAAGATTATGGAAATTTAGTTTGTTTATTGTTATTTAGTGCTGCCCTCAAAGTTGTGTTCCTCCGGTGCGGAAGTGTTATAATTCCGGGGAAAAAAAAAAAATCTGCTTGGAGAAGAATTGTGCAAGTTTATCACTGTTTTTTTCACTGTACCACATTCTTATTCCCAAACCCAAGATGGTAGATTAAAGATCTGTAGCCCCTAAGTCAGCAAAGCAGTCAATCACAGAGCTGAGCAAGGCAAGCAGACACAGCAGGGGTAACTTTTTTACTCATGTAATGCTGTATAATCCTATGTGTTTGGCGCTCCCCAAAGATTTAAAAAATAATAATTTAATCATGGATCCCTTCACCACTTATTTACAATATGTACAATGTTAATAATGTATTAAGATATCGGAGTATGTAATAGTATTACCAAGAATCACCAGGGGATGAGGGGACATGACCAGTGTTTGCGGAAGTCGCCAACCACCAGGTAGGCAGGAGTGACGTCACCTTTTGGTGAAGTAGCCGGCTTCCACGTGATTGGGGGAGATTGAACTGGACGATAAGTTCAGCAGTGTGGCCCCGAAACTGCTACACTCCGAATTACCGGTTCATGGTCGATGGTCATGCCCCAAAAGATTGTGTGACGAACATAGAAACAATCTAACATACTCGGCACACGCCCCGTTCATGAAGGCCCGAATTTATATTATATTTAATTATAACGGTGCAAAAAAATTTTATAGCCTTCCCTATGTAGAGCAGTGCTGATTACATACCGATAATGTTTACTGGTGTGTTTTATCTTACCATTAGCCTTAGGTATTTCTTCCTCCTGTCAACATAAACATCAGTGTAATATTGCTGCACCCTATTACACGTGTGAGTTTGCTACCGATGACGCATTTGTTGCCGTTGTCCTCAGTGTAAATACCGCCTGATGTTTCATCCAAGTCATCCTTCGTCATACCTTGAGAAGAGGATGGTGTAGATGTTGGCTTTGATGTCACAGAGGTGTGTAGCTGGGGCTGATGATGTCACCCACACTGCCTAATAAATAACAATTGGGGTGGGCGGTTGAGTTTGATGTGGGAGGGGAAATGAGTCGGGGAAGGAGGGGAGGGGGGTTAGAATGGGCGGATTTGGGTCGTACAGTGAGAGAGTGAAGGGGTGTAGGAGGAAAAAAAAAGTGGGTTTGGGACAAAGTTTGGGAGATGGGGGACTCAGCAATATTAGTTACAACTAGGAGTAGTGAAAGAATAAAAAGGTCTGGCAAATGCTACAAGTAGATGAAAAAGTAAAATGTGGCAGAGGGGCTCCGTAGAGTTTCACACCAAGCTGCGGGTGCCTACCGTATTAAACCTGCCGCCCAATTTACTTCCTTCTAGTTTAATAACACATTGTATTTGTTTTTCCTTTGTACTATACTGTACCTAAAAATGTTCAGTATGATCACTAGAGGTGGGCCTTTGTTTCAGTCTCCACTTACACTCGTTCGTTCACCTAACGGAATTTCAGCTAAAAAAATTTTTTTAACTTACCCGCGCCGTCCCCATGGCATTCGTAATTTAGTTTTATAACTATATTTAATTTCCCTTTAGGTAATCCTAAAGATTGCCCTAAAGATATAGATCAGGATATGTTAAAAGGGTACATGGAGCATGAATTGCGAGCATATTTTGTCCCACGTGTTTGACACACATGTACACACGTGTGGACACATCAAAATCCCGGGATGCAGATCACTTCTAGTTTATTGTTAGTTATATTTTCTAGGATATTTCAGCTGAGGTAGAAATCGTTTCCTCTTTATTTTTAACCTTCAACTAAGTCGTGTTTAGATCAGGGTAGGAGAAGGTAGTGTGTTGCTATGTAGAGACTACTGATGCTTGTGTCCGTGGTGTGTCCATGGCCCTTATTGTTACCCGCGTCTGCGTCCCCGGCCGTGGGTTGTTACATACATCTGAGTCCCCTAGCTGGGCTACTACGTACATCTGTGTCATTGCTCTTGTTACCCATATCTGTGTCCGTGGCTGTTGTCACGCACAACAGTTAAACTTTAAGCGTCGTCACTTACATCAGGTGACGTCAGAGTTCACACACAATGACAAATTGATGTCCCTCCACATCGTCATAATGACGTATTCATCATTTGTCACATAAAAACATTTAATCCTGGTTCGCGCGGACATTTCAAATATTAATTATTCTTTCTGATTGCACAATGGAATATAGAATACCCTTTGTGGAAGCCTTGTTTTTCATGCTGCAGAGAGCAGAGCGTTGTTGTTCTTGTTTCTGCTGGCTGTTTCACCCAGAGCTGCAATGGGCGTTACTCGCCAAAGTATCTTAACAAGATTTTTCAGAACTATATAATCTTGACACTTGTGTCAGAGAGTACAGTGGTATTATACACTGGCACTTAAGTTAAGACACAAATATGACTTTATGGTACATGATTGAGACAACGTTTTATTCCACCAGAGACTTTATCAGTTCTCACAATAATTGATAATCTCACTGGTGGGCGAAACGGCTTCAGAAAATGTCTTATTAACATATAATATTGAGTATTTACTCTTTTTCGTTTTTTTATATTGCTTCAGGTTTTATAGTTTCATTTCATAAATTTGCTCATAGGTACATTTCCTGTGGTGTTTGAGGACAGTACCACAGGGGTGGTACCAACCAGCCAGACACCCCCACCACCAGTAGGTTATCAGCTCAGTCAATTTTTCGTGATTTGGATTTAAAAGGTTAAACAACAAGGGAAAATTAATATGGATTTTTTTATGATATACAAATTTTATTCAGTGGACATCCGTCCCGATTCAGCAGTATTTTAGGTAATTCAAACAAAATTATTGAGATTTGAAAGGTCAAAAGTCAAGGAAAGCGTCAGATTCCTAGTATTTTTTCGTCTTCCGAAAGCTCGTACGATCATCAAATTTGTCCGAGCACTGCGTTAGGAAACTATGACCATGACGTTAATTGGTCGACGATTAAGTAAGTCGAGTAGTCTGCAGCTTTCTTCGAAGTCATTCAGCCATTTTTTAAAGACCCTTGAAGC